>JABEVS010000600.1:4536-33571 GCA_018290735.1 Coelastrella sp. MACC-549 | reverse complement strand
TGTGTCCGATGATGTATGGGGCTCCGTTGGTACATTACAATGTGTGTTGCCATGTATTGCACAATACCTCTCTACTGCTTGGAAACTACGGTGTCAATGTGAGCATAATGGCGGTCGAACCGCTCAGCATGGATTGTTGTTGTCTGCTTCTGAAATGGGGCGCGGGGCCGATGGCAGGATTGCTATGGTCAATGGGTAACTTATATATATATTGTCATGTATCCACAAAGCTCTTACAATGAAGTAAATCATTCTGAAAACTTGTATTTGGGCCAGAAACAGCTAACACCTACATCAAGTTGTAAGTTACACGAGTGTAACCCGCCCGTTAGCGAGCCAAGTACAGGCTCATTGGGCATAGCACAGTATTTGATCACAGTAGGTATACATATACAGCAAGCTCATTTGAGCCAGTTGTAAAACAACCGGGACTGGTAGATGGCGGGTACTGCATGTCGCCCCATCGCCTCACCTACACTCAGTCACTAGGCTGTAGTTTTAGCTGACCAAAACTCTAACACACCACATTCCAGTGACACGCCTTCAAGGCGTAGACGGGTTACGAGACAACCACTGCACACACTAATTTCAGGCATCAACCTTAAACCCTAGCTGTCTCCAGCTGGGCTTGTATTTTAATTTTGTCTGGGTCCGCCCAATGAAGCAGTAACCAGTTTCTTTGGGGATTTGCCGTCGAGCTAGATCAAGCATCATTTTCAGAACGGCTTGGCAAGCCCGGTGGTACAAAGGTACTAGTACCTTTGTACCACGGGGCTTGCCAAGCCGTTCTAGTAGTACTACAGCAGTACTGTTACTCAGCAACAGACGATATCTGATCACAAGTCGTGGCACCTGGTGCACACAATGATCGCAGATATGAACCTTGTTCTGGCGCTGTGATTACTTACTAAGCTAGCTAGCAAGACAGCACAGACAGCCAGCTGTCGGTGCAACCGATGTGACCCACTGCACCTGCTTGCCCATCATGCATGTGCCACACGCCACTCCCTCCAACAAGGCACTCAGCAGATGACCTTGGCTTAACTACTACTACTACAAGTTACCTCAAGGGTTTCCACCCGTAAGGAGCCAACTGATGGCTCATGGGGGCAAAAACAGAAACAAACACAGGCCAGATTCAATCCGGCAGAATGTCTGCAAGTTCGACTTGCAGAATATCATCAGACTCCACCTCCAACTCAGACTCTGAAAGACCCAGTCACAAGTTGCCAATTTGCTTGAAGCCAACCTCACAGCCATTGTGACCAACTGGCTTGGCTTGTTGCAACACACTGTGCCTGGTGACCGTGTGTTTGTGGTCACTGTTGCAGTCAATAATAATAATCAGTACTTTGCAGCCATAGCATTTACTGCCATCGGCCCCGCGCCTCAAATCTGCCCAGTGAATTCAATCCACTTTCGGACAAGGCGGAGTGCATGGATATCCGATCTCTATTGTGAAGGGGTAAACCACCTGAGAACCCCTCCCATACAATGCCGAGAGCCAAGGCCTCCGTAGAGTCCTAGGTGGGGACATCTCGACAAGGGTGACTAAGTACATTCTCAAGCCACTTTTGATCCACACCCGAGCAGAGTCGGGCGCTTGGGTAGGAGCACATTCCTGCCTCTGGTTTACACCAGCCTGAGAACTCAGGGAAATGTGCCCTGGTTAAGGTTTGAACCCGAGACCTCAACCTTCGGATCCCTGTAACTTAACCAGTAGACCACGTGATTACCCTCCCACCGGAGACTGTTGCAGTCAATGGCAAGACCACTTTGCCAGTGGGTGCCACAACTACCAGCATGATGGTATGCAGCACAAATAAACAGCAATGGCAGCAGTGGTGATCTAAATGCTTTACATGTCATCGTATATCACTTTCCACCATGATCAACCATGCAACAAAGCTACAGCTACAGACAAGACACAGGTCTCTGTAGCGTACATGATCACAACAACAACAACACACACTCCCTGTTATAGAAACGACGTATGATGCAATCTACTAGGCACAAGCCCTGTTTGTGAGAACTGTACTGCATACATTGAGGCTGCTCGCTTGTATGCTTATGTAATGTGATACTGATGATCATATCAGAGGGTGCTGAGCCTGAAAAGAATGCCAAACGTTAGCCAAACGAGCCTGGCATTGCCTCCCCACCGGCCGAAGTGACTCATGTAACTGCCAAACTTGTGTGTCTGACATCCAACACATGCACATCCTACCAGAGCCAACCTCAATCCCACCAAGATATCAGCATTCATACCTCTACACCTTTGCAGGTAAAACACCTATGCAATATAACTAAGAGCAGGAGTGATCAACCAATCAATCAACCAGGGATACCAGAGATAAGATCTGGTGCACTCCCAATGTAAGAACGTTGTACATGCAATAATATAGGCAGGCAGGGCCCGGTAAGGGGTGGGGAACTGGTCAGACTTTATGAAGGCCAGATGGCCCATTCAGTGAGTAACACTGCAAATAGTGAATAACGCTGCTAATGACAGGTGCAGACAGCCAGGTGGTTCTCTGCACAGGAAACTGCAGGCAAAACACCACCAGTATGCTCACACAGAGGCTGCTACTGCAGTGTCAAGAACGCACGAGGTTAGTAACAAGCAGGCCCTGGATTCACTCCCTATCAGGCAATGTAACTGAGTGAGGCTGGCAGTCCAGAACTCTGTCTCTTGAGTTTTGCCCACTTTATACTCTGGATCCCACTCCTCCACTCCCACCTCGATGATCACCTCAACCGTCAAAATCACCATTGCAACCACCACTGTAACTGCTGTACAAACTACCATACTCAAGAGAACTGCAACTGGTACCACCGGCACTTGGGGTGCACAAATGAGTTTGAGTTGGCCTGTTCCAGTAACGTGTTCTGACCGGCCGGGACCCACCCATTGCCTCAGAAATTGCTGCTAGCCATAGCAGAAGCAGATGCTGCTGTTGGCTGTTGCATCTTTGGATTGTTGACTGTGTTGGGTGACCCTGAGTTTATCCTGCAAGGGGCTTATGCTTGCCAGAATAACCTGCAGTCAGCAATGCACCACAGCAAAGTCATTAGTGGCTGCCAGCACTGCTGCTAAGTCAGGTGCATGTTGCAATTGCCAGCAACAGATTCCTACTGCTGCTAGATGCCGGAGGGGTGAACAACAACAGCTTGTCATGCAGCAGCAGTACGCCAGCAAAAGCACATGCGGCAAGAACTGCACCTGTGCGGCTGGCGCATTTCAGAACCACACTGTCTGCGATATTCAGGTGAGGAAGCTGGCATTCTGGAGCTATGTTGCCAGGCAACTGAAATGCGTAGGCAGCTGGAATGAAGGAAGCTGCAGTTGACGAAATTGTGGTATAGCCAGCTGGAATCCAGGAACATACAGCTGAGCACAGTCTGTAACCTACCAGCTGTAACACGCATGGCAGCAGCAACAGCGCTTTATGCTCACAGGAGCTTCTTCTTGCCATAAGATCCTGCAGATGAAGAAAATGCGGCAAACATGGCAGAAGGTCTTCAGTCATGGTACAGTCAGATGCCAACAGGCTGGCTGATATGCTGTATGTCTGTGGCTGGTCGCTGCTGTGTGTTGCAGCAGTTGTAGATGATACTACAACACAACACACAATTGTCTGAAGAGCATTGGCTCTTGTACAACAATGGCTGATCAGCAGCGACTGGGAAAAAGCTGATCTGCATGACAGACAACCCACCTGCGCTGGCACTGGCGCTGGAATAAGAGTTAGAAAAGCTGTTGCCACCCCAGGTCCCATAACCACCATTACTGTAGTATGGCCGGCTGTAGACGTTGTTGTTGTAGTATGGAGTGCTATAGTATGGACTGCTGTAATAGTTGCTGTAGCTTGGGGTGCTGTAGTATGGAGTACTGTAATATGGAGTACTGTAGTATGGGGTGGTGCTGTAATATGGGGTGGTGCTGTAGACTGGAGCAGTGTAAGTGGGCGTGGTGTATACTGGAGTAGTGTAAGTGGGGGTGCTGTAGTATCCACCCTTACCTGTCAAGGCACCAAGGAGGCCACCAAAGAAATTGTTTGCCTTGTCGGCCTTGTTTGCTGACAGCATCTTGCGGCCCCAGCTGCCGGAACTGGCACTGGCCTGTGCACTTGCAAAGCTACCTCCGCCATAAGGTCCATAACCACCAGAGCCAGAGGAAGCCTGAGCATTGGCGTAGCTGCTACTGCTTCCACCGCCATAGTATGGCGTTGAGTAGGGACTGTAGTTGGGATTGTAGTAGTTGTTGTAGTTGTTGTAGTAGGGGTTGCGATAACTGTTGCGATAGCCGCGGTAGCCACCGCCGTACCCGCCATATCCACCATATCCACCATATCCACCGAGACCTCCTAGAAGACCACCAATCAAGTTGTTGGACGTTGCCACCTTGTCAGCAGAATTGGCACCAAGCAGTTTCCTGGTGGTGCTGGGAGCCAGTGCTACATCTGTACCAATTGTGGATAATCTGCGGCCAAACCAACCACGACCAAACTCACGCCCGCGGCCACCACAGCCGGCCCAACCGCAGCGGTCACGGCGCCTGCCACGGCCACCGCCTCCATATGACTGGGACTGGGCTTGAGCCTGCGCCTGGGCACCACTGTAGCCTGCACCAGCAGCAGCAATGAAATGCAATTACAATGACATGCTTTGCAAACGAGTACATCACCTTTGTGAACATTCCCACCCTGATTATTGCAAAGGGAGAACAAAGGCTGTCACATAGGGATCAACACTTGCATGCTGCCAGTAATGTAGAATTGCCCACCTCCGCGACCCCCAGAATAGGATTGAGCCTGAGCCTGGGCTTGAGAGGCAGATCCGCCTGTAACAATCATTCACAGTAGCAGGCTCAGAACCTATCAACCTGGTGACGGGCTAATAGATGATTGCAAACAAGGATGTGCCGGTGCTGTTTCTGCACTGCCTGCCATGCCTTGTACTGGGATAACAGGTTTAAAAACATGGACTACAGGCCAGTTCCCCTACTAGAATGACCACTGTAAACTTTTGCAGTTCTCAGCTTTTTGGGCAATGGCGCACTGAGATATGCATCAGCTGCAACTTTCAGTTTGCTCGAGTGTGCCGCAGTGACTCCATGCCCCTCACTCACCCCGGCCACCATAGGATGCAGACTCGGCCTGTGCATACGCATAGCTACTGCTGCCACCCCATTTGGCTGAATCAGCACTTGTTGCTGCAGCAGCAGCATTGGCCTTCTCTACGGCAGTGACAGCGAGAAGCTCCCTGCCATTGTCTGCAGCAAAAAGCAGAGCAACAGCTACCTGTGGTCAGCATAAAACAGCGTGAGATGCTACAGGGTGGCAAAGACGGCGATGAACAGCAAACGGCCAGCAGTGAAGTCATGCACATAACGCTACTCTGCTACTGCCAGGTGCTGACGCTCCTGCATTGGCCATGTGAAGGCGACTACATTAAGATCATAACAAACGGGGGCACAATAACAATTTCTTTGGTGACGTATGGTTCGCTGATTCTTGGCATGCATATCGGATAACCGTGCGTGCCATAGCGCGCAACAGCCAGCAAAGCTTGTCATCACGTACCTGCAGCAAGCGACTCTGAAACAGCGTCTTCCACACGAGATGCGTGCGCCGTAAGGACCACTGCAGAAGAAACGAGCAGCGCCAGAGGTCATTCGAAATCTACCGAACTTGACAAATCCAGCAAGTACCTTCACAACTACTTGCGTCCGTCAAACACGCTTGCAAACTATAAATGCACTTGCATATGTTTGATCTATCTGCGAGCGGGTTGGCAGCGTGCGGCCCTGCAATTGCAACAAACTACCTGGTCAAGTGTACTCACCGGCTGCCACGCAGATCGTCAGGACGAGAGCCCGCATGACTGAAACTGGTTATTGACGAATGATACAATGCCCAGCAGCTGGTTTCACCGGTCGCAAGTAGTGCAGCTGTCGCTTGTTAACAAGCTGCCAATTTGCTTCTTCAGTAGCCTATTGTTGTTGAAACGTGACGTGGCGATGAGTGCGTAGCCTAAATGCGGTCTTCTTCGTGCAACACTGGTCAAGTATCGTATAATAGGACTAACAACACAGGGCTGACACCATGAGTTTTACCAAGGTTACTGACAGCTTCTGTCTACAATCTCACCCTTGAGCCATCATAAGTGATCTGCATTGTGCCGTGCCATTCAATGCGAGGTTGCCCCTGACGTCCAACCACGTCAGCGTGGAACCATCGCGCACACCACCAGTCGGTCTGATGGTCGCGCAAGCCCCAGATGCACGTCCTGCATTCTCGAACGCTCAAAACCTGCCACTGTATCAACGATCCAAGTGTTCAAGCGGCACAAGAGTCCTTGCCAGCTGGCAGCAATTTGCTCAAGTCCAGCCATGCGCATCTCCTGCGGGTTGCCTTCACAACTCTCATCCACTCGACACATCTCATCCGTCTGACCAGGTGACTTGTATGTAGCGCGACATCAGCAGCATCCTGCACGGACTTGGACTCTCAGTTAGATGCGTGTGAGGTTACTGTTGTGCCTGTTGGCCATGATATGACACCCATGGCTCCGCATCTGCAGCTGTAACAGCGTCTCAGAGATGCAGCTGCAACAAGTCTGCATACAGCAGGCTCAAGAGTCATATTGAGCCCATGACTGATCATTGAGGAGTAGCAGCGGGAGCAACCCAGCTCGACTGGGCCACATTTATTCACTATATATGACGTATCCCAGTAGTTGTTAGGTTGAGTTCAGACTAGTTGTATTGCCTGCTGCCTGTAGCAATCCATTTTATTGGGCCTTACTAATCATAGTTATTTGTCAGCTGTCAGCTGCGCACCTGTCCAAGTTGAGCACCCTATGACCTCTTCCATCATGTAGTTGCGCTCTGACTTGCAATTGGACATGCATGCGCGTGAGATGCCTTCACGGCCAAGCTGACAAAGAATCATTCTTATAGACCAAGAAGCAACCGTTGTTTCAAATGTGTCGGACACATTTGCACGCAGTATGCTGATGGAAAAATACAGCTTGCCTGTATGCAGGGTCCCCTACCGTAGGGGGTTGGCGGCCAACGTAAGATGCACTATTGACAGTATGACAGTTTGGTGGCCATCACTGTCAATTGCTGCTTGTATGATAGCTGTCAGAAGCAATGTGAGCGATCCCCACCATATCAGACATATTCCTCCTTCGCAGGTCGCTACTTGTCCCATTTGCTTTTCTTCACCAGCTGCTTTGCTACTGCTGCTGCTTGTGCCTGAGCGGCCTCTATCCGCGGATCAGGTGGCAACATCTTTAGTGCTGCTGCTCCTCCTGGCCCCGGTACCTGACCCATTGCCATCACAGCTGCTGCAGCTGCAGCCGCTGCTGAAGATACTGCTGCTGCAACTGCTGGCTGCTGTTGCTGCCCTGCACTGGTGAACCGCACTTGTTCACCTCGCTGCCGCTTCTTGGCTGCTAACTGCTGTGCTAGTGATGGCCAGTAATCTTCCTCAGGTATGGCCTGAGGATCCCAGACTTCTGGTCTCAATGAAGACCCATACTGATCTAGGTTGTAGTAGTTGACCATCTTTTCCAAGAAGCTTGGGTTGTTCCAGCGCTGATTGTTGCGGAGCAAAGACAAGACATCCCTACCTGATCCCTGCTGGGCTTTGAGTATTTTATCAACCTGTACAGGACAGCAAGCAGCATAAGGTGTGAGAATGCAAGTATGGCAGCTTCTGACAGCTTCCAATGAAAAGCGTGTCAGCAGTGGCATAGCTGTGAGCCTCACCACCACTGATGCATCCACCCGTGCTGCTGCAGTAGCATATATAGGGAATTTTTCTATCCGCTGACTTGTGTCTGCTTCCCTCTGCTGTCACTTTGATAAAATCAGGCGGCAGAGCTGCATCTACAAGAAGCCCAATTGGCAACCCTTCCACGACAAGGACAGCAGCAGTCCTCGATCAGCAGTAACCCAAGGTCCCATGCATTACTTGGCAGCAGCAAGGATTAAGATACAAGGTTCCCTGCAGCAAGCTCTCTCAACCTACCTCTGCTTGTACATGAGGGTGCACAGCCCCTGGCGGCGGTTCTCTGAGTTCAGGCGGCAACAACAACAGCTTTGGATCAACATTCCCTGCTTCTGCTGCTTGCTCATCCCCATCAGCTAAACCCTCTTCCCCTGTTCCATTTAAAACCTCATGAGCCCGTGGAGGGGATAAACCCTCAGGCAGGGGCTCTGGGTTTGTGCTTGGTCCATCTATAACACGCACCGGATGTCGTCCCTGGGTATCTGTGTCACTATCTGCCGCTACTGAAGATGGTGAAGCTGCTGCTGCTGCTGCTGCTGCTGCTGTTGGTGTCTGCTGTTGGGGTTTAGGAGCTAGGCCTTGGTCGCTATGTGAGGGAGAGGCTGTTAGAGCGAGGGGCAGTACTGCTGGTGAACCATCACCTGCAACACAAGGATTGTGATGGCATCCAACACAATACAAATTTCACTGTACATAATGTTTCGAGCTGAGAGTAAACGGGAATCGCTCTGTTGATCAACCACTCTGTTGCAAGTATGGCATATTACGTGTCCAGCTGCTGCTGAGGGGACAACATAGGACACGCTACATTACATGTCAACCAGGCATATGGCAATGTGGCATGCAATCAGGTTATCTTGCGATTAAACTTGTCGACGATGATGTACGCTTCTTGATCACTGGTGCAGGTTCAGGCACAATTCATGGATGTGGCTAACCTGCCTACTCCCACATTTATACCCACAACGGCACTGCATGCCACCATGCTACAGCTTTAAATGTATTCACCTTGCTGCTCAACGTCGTCGTCATCATCACTGCCATAACCGCCTAGGAGAGCTCCCAGCCCAGCCATGCTGTTGTGATGGCTTCAACCAGGTGCCCGTGTTTCACTACTTGGCAGGGTGCAGGGCAGCAAAGAAGCTCTAGCTCACGTAAAGGTTCAATTAGATGATTGACAAGCCACTCAGCCCGGGAGCGTCCTGTGACAAGAGAGACCACTTGCGATACGTGTTGTGTGCAAAGCCAGCTCAGTGTCAGGAACAACGATGGTCTGAGCAATCCTCTTGCCATCAGCGCCAGAGCAGCTTTCCCTCTGTGTACACTTGACATATGTCAGAACGCCCACTCAGCTGCCCTTCAGCTGTCCAGTCCCTCTACTTGCCGCCTGTTCGGTGTCATTCGGCACTCTGGTGCACCATAAGTTACAGTGCGTGTTTGCGCGCCGGATTGGTACCTGAGCGACTGCTCCAAGGACCATCCCCAGTCAAGATAGCTGTGGCATCAAGCAAGGGGTCCATCAGGGCCCAACACTAAAGCTAGTATGACTCAGCAATCTTTTGCTTCACTGGCAGCAGCTGGGGATTACAGCGGTGCGGTGAAGGTGCTTGATGGAGCTATAGACGAGACCAGACAGAACTATGCCGCTGCGCTGCATCGGCTAGTGCAGCTTCATCTTAACCGTGGTCTCTGCAATCAAAAATTACACCTCAACAGGAAGGCCCTGAAGGTGAGCCGCAGCAAAGCAAGCGATCTGTCTGAGCGCGAACTTGTCCATTGCTGTGATCACACTCTACGAAGCGGCTGCAGCCTTACGAAGCACCCAAATCTATCATCCAAGCACTTCTAACTTTACAGAAGCGGCCTGATTGGGGTCATGCAGGACTACGATGCTGCTTTGGCACTCATACCCAGCAATGTTACTGCCCTGCTGCGCAAAGGCCAAGTCCTGCAGTCTCTTGGCAAACATGCGGTGAGTCATTTTGAGTCAGAGCAACAAGTGTGTTTTGTGGACTGGCACTCACTGAGTTATCTTCCAACACAACAACACAACCGACCGGAGCGGCTATCCTGCAGGCAGCTTCAATTGGTTTTCCAGTTGATGCCTGACAGTAAAACGTAACAATGCGGTATCACTCTGCGTGATTGCCGTCCTGCAGGCTTCTGTAAATGGTTAGCACGTTGCATGCACTTGCAGTCATCAACTGCACTGCTTACACAGCTGTGTACAGCAGCAGCAGCTCCATTAGTGAGGCACCAGATAACACCAGGTCCATAAAGCATCCCGTCAGCATTGCCAGGGGTGGGATCCATCAGATCTGCAGTGCATCTCATCTCCTGCGGCGTCATCACCTAAGGCCTATTGGCAGCAACTGCAGCGGAGCCTCTTTACAATCATCTGCTTTTTGCTTGCAGGAAGCATGTTCAATCTGGCAGACCGCTATCAGTGTTGCAGATCCCGCATCAGATCTTGATATCCTTGCAGAGGTACATGCAGCACTCAGTGGCACCACAGCAGCAACAGCAACAGATGCTACAGCACATCCTGCAGCAGCCAATGGAGACAGCGGCGCTGTTTCCACCCCTACAGCTGCAGGCAAAGCAGCAGATGCAAATGGGTTGTCAACAGCAGCAACTGAGCCTTCTACAGCTGGCAACACCAGCAGTGTAGCAAGGCCTACTGCAGCAACATCGCCAGCATCAGCAGCTGCAGGAGGCAAATCCAAGATCTCCAAAGGTTTCTTCAAGGGTGCCTCTGATCCTGCAGCCTCAAGAACAAGCAGTATATGTAGCAGCACTGGCAGCAGCAACACTGGCACACGTAGCAAAGCCAGCAGCAGCGAGAATGGCAATGCAGTGGTTGAGATTGACTGTGTTGAGCAGCAGCAGCACAGCAGTAGCAGCAAGCCGGTGCAGGGCACGTTTGGTGCTCAGGTGCAACAAATGGCTCAGGCATCAGTGGCGCTGTCGATTGCGATCAATCAGGTGATTGGGGCTTGTCAACCTGCTGGTATGTGCCATCCTTTTGTTGCTCTCTGCCCACACGATAGTACTGAGGCAGCGCAACAGTTAGGTACACACCCACGTTGGTGTAGCATGTGCTGCAGTTTGTTGTGTACTGTATCCTGGCCCAGCAGCAGCAGGCCAAGCAAGCCTCCTTGGTCGCCTGCTGTTGTTGAGTCCTGGCGTGCCTGCTGGTTGTTTGTCCTGCACGGTATTCACTGCTGTTGTCTCCTCAATGTCCCGCAGATCAACAGTGGTCAGGTAGAACAGGCAGAGCATATGCTTGACGGCATCCTGGCCAACTCTCCTAATGAGTTGGCAGCACTGGTAGCACGAGGCACAGCAAGAGCACTGCGCAGGAAACTCAAGGAGGCCGTCCAAGACTTCACCAAGGCCATTGAGATTGAACCCAGGTGATTGAGTGAGCGATTGGTGCATCAAGCACCAACTTAACCAGCGCCGTACAGTGGTGCACACTCGCACAGCTGCTGAGGTAGTTGCTGGCAAGCGTGACAACAGCTGGTACCCTGTCCTGCAGGTAGTCTAGCAGGTTTGAGGTGGTACCTGTTGTCGTCCCTTGTGGCATTGCAGAATACACATATATACAAGTGTGTATGTATATACCTCACATCTTGGGTTTCAGTCACAGCAGCCTGGGCTGTGTGAACTGCCTTAGATCTCACAGTAGCCTCAGGTATGACCTGCTGCTGCTGCTGCTATTGTTGCAGGTATCCTGACACGTACAAGCGTCGTGGTCAGGCCCGCAGTGCCCTTGGCGATCATCAGGGCGCCCTGGAAGACCTGGAGGCAGCAGCACGACTCATAAAGAACCTGCCTGAGGAGGCTGAGGCCCTGATGCAGGAAGGAGGCGAGGCAGACTGTCACACAGGTGTGCATTGTTGCAACCACTTGTGTGACAATTGTATGCATGATAAAGTGTCGCTGTGGAGCTGATGCACTTGCAAGATACTGCGGCATGGCTATAGGATGTCTTTGTAAGGTGTGCACACGCTTGTGACCATGTCATCAATAGCAGGCTGCAATAAGAGCAGTGCTGTGGCACTTCTGAGCTGGTGACTTGTAGTGCTGTGGATTTCTGACAGCATTGAGATTGCCTGTTGTTTGCTGTGACGCAGAGCGGGGCATATTGTTCCAGAAGCTGAGGGACTACAGGAATGCGGCCAAGGAACTCACCGTGGCAACGCGCCTGGATGCAACCAATGCTCAGGTATGAAAAGTCATGCAGGCAGCTTGTGCGCCACTGCCACTGCATGTGTCATTTCAATTGCACTGCTCATCATAAGAGTTGCTTTACTGACTGTTGGGAGCATGGCTGGCAATCAAGTGGGCTGGTGCAAGGATACTGAGCAGGTGCTATCCTGTCCTTGTCATGTGATCTTATTGCGAGTCCCTTTACCGCTACCAAGCTTCTGGACAACATGCAAAACTCGCTGCTCCTCCTTCTGCATTCTCCAAGATCCAAGCAGTCTGCCGTCAATCTCTCTGCAGGCTTGGAACTACCTGGGCCTGTGCAAGGTGTCCATGGGTGACATCCGAGAGGGCTGCAAGGCCTATGAGAAAGCCATTGAGCTGCAGCCGGACATGCGTGAGGCCTGGCTCAACCTGGGTCAAGCGCTCAAGGAGGAGGGCCGGGTCAAAGAGGCCGAGCGTGCGCTCACACGCGCCATGACGGCAGCGGATGGGCAACCGTGTTTGGCGGCGTACCGGCTGCTTGCCACAATGAGGCAGGGGCAAGGGAGGCAGGTGGAGGCCATCCAGGTGGTGGACAAGGCGCTGACATTCAAGCGGGAAGAGCAGGTGTGAGCTGGTTCTGTAGATATGTGTGTCCGTTGTGTTCGGTTGATCGTGAGCCCTGTTCCAAAAGGTTGTGCGCCACCGAGTCCCTCAGCTCTGTCAGCATCTTGCTGTAGCCTGCTCAGCTTCACTGCAGTCGATCTGCAGGGCATCTACACTGTGTGTCAAGTCAGGCAGTGTCATCTAGTCATACGTAACGTCACCTCAGCTCACAGCATATCTTTAACTGTCCTGCAAAGCATCTGAGCCCCGCACAATATATCTGTGTCAACACCGCTGCTGCATGTTGTCTGCTGCACTACTTGCAGAGGATTGAGCTGCTGTACCTGCGGGCCATCTGTTACCACGCCATGGGCTACGCTCACAGTGCTGCTGCAGACTATGAGGCGTGCATGAACTGCACATCATATGCAGACAAGGGACCTGTAGGCGAGGAGAGCAGGTGGGCCATTAGTTCGCCTGAAATGGATTCCGAGTGCAAAACAGCAGATGTTACGTCATTGCTATAGGGTTCAAATCAGGAGACATATTCTGTCTCAACACCTCTTTCTCTTTGATTCAGTTTTTCCTAATTCTGTGACGCACATAAGTATTTCTTAAAGTGGCAAAACAGCTAGCTTATGTACAAACAACGTGCCAAAGGCAGCCTGCCAGTCATGTGTATCATGGGGCTGCCACCTGGAGATGTTTGCAATGATTCTTCAGGACTCTGTCACCTCCTGCATCTTTTTGCACCACAGCATCACACCAGTGTCAGCTGTGTTAACCCGGAGTATCTGTGTGTTGCTGCTTGCAGGATGTTCCAGTTCCTGAGCTTCTATCAGCGTGAGTTGGCGGTGTTTGTGTACCACAACATGGACAAGAAGGCACGTGACCTCTGCCTGGACACAGAGATCAGCCCAATGTTCAAGGTATGCACCTGAGTGTTGTGGCTGCCGAAGCCCATTCTCAGTGCTGGTGGTAGTTGTGGTAGTGGCGATGGTGCTAGTGCCTCTTCTTCTGAAGGCTCCAGCTGAAGGTTCAACTAAGAATGTGACAGATGTTGATATTCCAACAAACTGCATTCACAGAAGTGCACAGCTAAGCAATAAAAGTGCACAGCTAAGCAATGGCTGTGGTGATTTTATAAACCGCTGTGACTGCTACTGCCCTACCCGTGTTCCAGGAGTGCTGGTGCAAGAAAGGACCCCCTTCCAATGAGCTCTTCATACAGTACAGAATGCAGCAACCGCTGCCAGCAGAGAACAGCAGGAATAGCAGCAGCGGTGGCAGCAGCAGCCCGTCAGGAGGCCTTGGATCAGCATCACCAGAACAGTTGGCAGCACTGACAGTAGCAGCAGACACCATTGGAGCGCTGCTGCAGAACCACCATCAGGTGAGCGACACTGTTGCGGTTGTGCGGCCGTCTGTCAGCACAGACGGCTATCTGTGCGCTGGCTGTTCCTGCTGTTTCACCGCTGCAAGTTTCGCCAGCTGCAGAGCTTACATTCTGCCATGAACCATGGCCTCTGCCACAACCTCTTCCATGATGTCTTTGGCATGCTCATTCATCTGAACTATGAAGTTGAACAACGATACTAGCTTGAGCATACGCCTTCTATACGTAAGTCTGACGACTGACCATGCACGGCATCAGAGCCTGTTGGTCCTCATGATGGTGGATGGAACCCTCCACAGGGATTCCTGCCCAACATCAGGCAGCAGCGGGCGGCAGGTTATGCCGCCATAGAGCTGGGCCAGGCAGTGCGTGCCCTGCTGGCTGAGAGGCGTGCGGGCCGAGGGGGGCTGTGGGTCAACAGCGAGGGCTCAAGTGGCCAGGGGGGCTGCAGCGGCAGACACCTCTTCGGCTGGAGGGATGCCATGGACATCGTGGTCAAGTGAGTGGTGGTGTAGTACTGCCGTGATTCAAGAGATGTATTTTACAGGGATGGATGATATGTAAAATGACAGGTGGTATCATCACTGTATCTGTAGTTGTTTCGATGGTTCCTGTTGTTAGCAGGTTCATCTATGTTGTTTGTTGCCTGCTGAACATGCACTGGAACCCTCTTGCGTCCCCATTGCCTGTTGGGGACTACTCAGCAGCAGATGAGAGAGGGTATGATTGCTGCTGTCAGGTTCTTGGTGCATGCTCCTGTGTACAGCGCAACCCTTTCAAGATGCCTCTCTCATTCCAGTGCTGCAGCTTATTAGCTGAACCCTCTTCTATTCACTGCAATATGAATGGGCTGACCAAGGCTTGTGACTGAGGGAATCAGTTCCACAATCAGATGATCAGCAGCCCATTAATTCAAGAGTCGGGCTGAAACATATTGCATGCCAGAGCATGGAATGAAACCTTAAGAAACCCTTGACCTTGTTTCTGCCGCTGTTGTGCAGGTGGCGCCAGCTGTCTGAGCCTGCCGACCAGGTTGTGTGGGTTGACCTGCTGACCAAGCGTGAGTTTGAGCAGGGCTTTGGCAGCCACACCCCCATGTACAGCGGCCAGACAAAGTGTGTGAGGTACTATATGAACTTCAACAGGGCACTGGAGCTGGCCAAAGAGTGCCTGCAGGAGGTTAGTGCTCTCAACTTGTTGATGTCTATCAACCTCTCCTTACAGTCAGACCAACATATCAGGTCAGCTTTTTCATACTTGTATCACAGTCATGGCTTGAGAGAGCTAGAGCCTACTGTGCTGCTGCCACCCGGTACAGATGCTGCTCAGCAGGTCTGC
This sequence comes from Coelastrella sp. MACC-549, assembly GCA_018290735.1. NCBI lineage: Eukaryota > Viridiplantae > Chlorophyta > Chlorophyceae > Sphaeropleales > Scenedesmaceae > Coelastrella > Coelastrella sp. MACC-549. Next base: position 18,235 of record JABEVS010000600.1, on the reverse strand, counting down.
ATAACTGCCTGAGCATGACCAGCCCTGTGGATGTTTGACAGGCTGTGTCATGACTGTGTGGAAACCCGTCAGTACAGTGTCAAGATTAAGCCAATATGGTGTAATTATGTTATGTTCTGCAGAAGGGTCATGGCTATGACGCTCAGAACTGTGAGGTGCCTCTGGGCAGTGATGAGAAGCAGGAGGCAGTCAAGAAGGCAAAGACTGCGCTGGAGCTGTACAACATCATCGGGTAAGAACCACAGAGGGGCCTTCTGGTACTACCAGCAGAGCGTTGGACAGATTAACATGCTGCATCTGCTGCCGATCAGACATCCCCTTCAGGATGCTGGCCTCTCCTCACTCCTGGCTGGCTTTGTTATGTTGAAATAACAGAGATGCATTTGATCGCATCGGCGAGCTGCAGACCAATGGCTGCTGCTGGTAAAGCCATTCAGAAGCCAAGTGACAAGCTACTGATACTGAGTTGGAGTGTTGACTGGATGTCACTTGCACTGTGCCATCATCAGCAGAGGATGCTACTGCTTGTTTCATGAAAGCAGCAGCCGCTGTGTGAGCTGTTGTCTGTAGGCCATGGTAAGGTGTGCATCACCTCGCTACTGCTGTTGTTCTTGTGGTGATTGCAGGCAGGACAGCTGGGTAGTGGTGCCCCTCTTTAGCATCCTCAAAGCACAGCAGCAGCAGCAGCAGCAGCAGCTGTGTGATAGCACTAGTAGCAGTGTGAGCAGCAGAATGAGCAGCAGTACAGCGCCCACCACCCTCGGCAGCAGCAGCAGCAGTCCTGCTGCTGGACGGTCTGCCACTTCCCCCCGCAGGCGTGTGTGTGATGCCATGGTGCCTGCTGGGTGTGTGGAGGGAACCAGATTGACTTTGGTCAAAGTACCCAATCAGCCAGATGCAGTAGAGTTCAGCATCAGGACACCTGTCACTCCACCAAGGTGATTGTTGCTGATTTCAACTACTCAAATTGTGAATCAAATGATTATGATTTGTACTCTCATGGGGATTTCTTCAGTCTTCCAGGAAAGCAATGTAAAAAGTACAGTGTCAACCCACGTGGGTATCCTGCCCATCAGTAGCTGTGTCCAGCAACTGCATAAGACATGGACCAACCTCCTCAACAGCCACTGGATCAGGTTAGGTAGCCAGCCAATAGAGATGCAACTGATGCAACACTGCACTGGAGATGTGATCTAGCAATCAACAACAAACCCTGCGCAGATGTAGCATGCAATGGAACACATGATGTAGCATGCATTGTAACAGATTATGCAACATTCAACGTATTGTATGACACACGATCGTATTCAAACCACACTGCTGCTGTTGCGCTCAGGTGGAAGGAGTTTGATGCTGAGCTGGAGGCCTGCTGGGACCGGCTCATTGATGCACTGCTGACGGGCAACAGGCACATCATTGCAGCAGCAATCTGCGCATACACCTACTACTGGTACAACTTCATGCCACTGGCCCGTGGAACAGCAGCAGTGGGGTACACCACAATGCTGGGGCTGTTTTGGGCTGCTGGCATGCCGGTGACAACACCAATCCCAACAGACTATCAGGTGGATGAGGGGCTCACAGATGACGTCAGCTGCTGCTGGCTCCTTGTCGCTGCATATCGTACATGAATACATACAATAAAGTCACTTGCCTCTGTCTGATTGGTGGCTGATGGGCACCGAGTGGCAGCTGAACCTTTACATGGCTTGTGAAAAATGCACAGCATACAAATGATCCACCAGCAGCTGTTGCTTTGCTTGAGAATGCCAGTGCAGCGGCCCAATGAAGTTCTTTATGCATTTGCAGTGGGCAGACAGCTCAAGTTGGTTGTGGTTTCTGTTTGTCTGCTATCTTGTGGTTTAGGTGGACTGGGAAGCGATCCTGTCCAAACACCCTCAGCAGTTTGTTGACAGGCTACAGGAGTGGTTCATACCAGCAGCAGCACAGCCGGTCGCCCCCCTGGCGATATTCTATGACCCAGCAGCAGCAGCAGCAGCAGTCACACCAGAAGCAGCGGTGGCAGCTACAGCAGCACAGGATGGTGCCCCAGCAGCAACAGCAGCAGCTGGCAGCAGTCCGCCAGTATCACCCCGTGGTGGCAGCAGCGATGGTGGCAGCGGTAAGCTAACGAAGGGGGATCATGCAGCACTGGTTGCGGCTGCAAAGGCTCTGCCAGATGTGGAGGGTCTACCTGCTGTCAATGAGGCGTTGGGCACAATCAGACAGCGGTTGAATGCTTTGAATGGGCCAAATGCAAAGCCAGTGTAGGGTGTTGCGACCTGTGTGGATACAAACAGCAGTAGCATCTACAGCAACAGTGTATCAACAGTGCCGGCAGTGCCCTGCAGCCCACTACACAGCCGCCCTGCTGATATACCTGGCCTGCATTGGTTGCCAAGGTTCTGGCATCAAACTCAGGAGCCCTTGCATACTGCTGTCTTCCAACATCTTGGAGGCAGTACAGCCCTGTGCAGCTGGTGCATATTCTGAAGCCAACAGGCAGCAGCGGTCAGCTGCCACATCGTTGCAAGGAGAAGCTGTACCGTCTCTTCTGCATCCAAATATCTGGCGGAATTGCCGACTGCTACCATCCATGCCTTGGACTCTGCGATAGCAGTTGTAACCTGTCACAGGAATGACCGCACCGGATCGCAGAGCACTGAAACTCATGTCGACGTGTCTCGTACATGAACGTGGGCCTGTTGTTTCCGAAAGGACTTTGGATCGCTCACTGGGATCCTGGCATCCTCTGCTGATGGTTCCTCGAAAATTAAAGCTAGACAGGATTGCCATTTGCTGGCGTTAGGGAGACTGTAGTGCTGATACAGGTTTTCTTGCATGTTCTAGCGCTCCTCAGGATTTGGCTCGGCTAAGGGCCCCGCCATTCGCTTCATCGATGGTGTTGCCACGAGCAGTGTTGCGCTGGCCGTTCTTGCTCAGGACTTTTCAGGTAAAATCAGCTCATGACGAATTGCTTAACGGTGTTGGCAGGATTGCGCAAGGCACTTGAGCACCCCACCATGCAGCTGACTCCTTGAACTCGGTACTTTTGCGTTCACGCTGTTCCATTGCGTACACATGAATGAAATTGTGTAACTTTGATTGTACCAGAGCGTTAGTACCATGCAACACAGAACAGGTGCATCTTACCCTCCCTCTGCTGGTTCGCACTTTCCTTGCTGCTCATCACAGATCCTTTGCTGCATCATCTGTCTCGGCGCGGCTGGATACATCGCAAACGCGGACGAGGCGTTCCTGTGGGGAAATGGAAGGAATGTGACGTACCTGGCACTGTTTGTTGCCCTGTATGGGATGCTTGTGTCATCACTGATGATCGCATCTATCCTCAGCAAGGGGACTGTCAGCAGGTGAGCAGAATTATGCCTGGTTGGTTCTCCAGCTTCCATCTGATATTCAAAGCTCATGGTTTGGAGCCACGGCATGCCATACGGGCAGCTGTTGGGCATATTGTTGCCTGTCCCAGCCTATTTGCCTCCAGCAGCTATCAGCTTTGAAAGGTAAAATAAGAAGCAATCTGCACCTGATTCGTGTGACAAGTGGTGCAGCATATATTATGATTGCCACTGGATTCCAAGACGTGCTCAAGTCGTAAGAATGCCCTCTGTGTTATGCTGCTGTTGCTGCTGCAGGGTCCTTCCTGGCTTGATAGATGTCATAAACTCAGGCCTGGCAACATTGTTTTTTGTCATCATTGGCGCAGCAGCAATCAACGTCAAGCCGCCATGGTGCAACACAGCCTACGAATTCACTTGGACAAGCATCACAAACACAACTGACATAACCAACAACAACTTCAACAGTAGCTTACCCGGCAGCAGTAACATCACACACCTGAGCCCAAATGCCACCACCAGCAGTGATTCTGGGAGGCCGACATGTTCAGCCTGGGACACAGTACTGGTCATGGGCTTCCTCAACGGCTTGTTATATGCCATATGTACAGTATATGCTGGTTTAGACATGAAGAAGGGAAGAGGTTTGATCTCCGTCACAAATGATGGTAAAGTTGGCCCTGGAAGTTACCACACGGCAGCAGCAGCAGCAGCAGCGTTTGGGGTTGCAAGGTGGACCCATACTGGTGCTGCCACACCACTGGAAGCTGGTGCTGCTGCTGGTGCTGCTGCTGGCAGCAGCGGTGACGGTAGCAGGCGTGGCAGCAGTGGTGGTGGGGCTGCTGGAGGAGAGCAGCAGGACTACCCTCAACAATGGCAAGGAAACGGAAATACGCCAGCAGCAGCAGCAGCGGCTACTGCAGCAGCAGCAGCAGATCCATTTCTGTGGGCGACCAGCAGCAGCAGCAGCGGCAGGCCTGCCACATCAGCTACAGGAAGGCCCAGCTGGAATGTGCATTCTCCAAGCAGTCGGTTAGTAGTTCATGACTTCAGTGACTATCCAGCTCAACCACAGATCGCTGCTGCTGCTGCTGCTGCTGCTGCTGAGGGTGGCAGCGTCAGCTGGGGCAGCCGGCTGCAGGCGGCAGTGACTGCTGCCCCAGCAGCAGCAGCAGCAGCAGCAATGGCGCCTCTGACAGCAGCAGCAGCGAAGCTTCCAGTGCGACCAAGATTTCAGCATGCATTGGGTGGCAGCAGCAGCAGTGGTGATTGGGCCAAGCAGCTGCTGTCCTCCTCACCTGGTGCTGCTGCTGCTGCTGCTGCTGCTGGGACACCTACCGCAGCAGCAGGAAGTCAATGGCAGCAGCAGCAGCTGCGACACAGACACAGCAGTTCGTCAGGTGTTGGTGCTGATGCTGCAGCACTAGCAGCAGTGGCAGCAGCCTCAGACCGGAGTGAGGCCCTGATAGGCACATCAATGCAGGACTACTGGCAGTACTGGTATGGAGACAATGCGGCTCAACATCAGCAGCAGCAGCAGCAGCAGGTGGGCACCAGTGCAGGGCCTGTCAGTGCCAATGGCAATGCAGGCAACTCATGGCGGCCACAGCAGCAGCAGCAGCAGCAGCAGGGCAATGGCGTAGCAGCTGGCGGGCAGCAGCAGCAGCACCAGCAGCAGCGGCCGCTGATGACTATAGAACAGTTTGAGGCAATGCAGGTGTAGCACTGTCACGGGTAGATTGTTTTACTGTGAGACACCTGACGCGCCCATCATGAGGTATCTTGAATGGGTGTAGAATTCTCCTTTGTATAGTTCTTGCATTTTATTTATATACCCCAGGACATTGACCAGCCCTCTCTGCTTGACGACCATTTCTCAGTTTGTAAAAGAAACTTAGCCATGCAGCAAGTTGAAGTGCTATGCCAAATGCGCTGACATGCGTTGGGGGCGCCACCCTGTGTGCCTGCCTGGGCTGTCCTGGCTGCCATATGATGCATTTAACTGTTTGTACCAACATATCTGGTGCGTGTGTTGTCAAGATAAAACACGTTCCGCCAAGTGTTAACTGTGGAATCATGTTCTCTTGTTACGCTGTTTTCAGGAGTGTTTCCACCACTGAAAGTGGCTCATGGCATGAGCTGCTCTGCTGGCTCCTTCGGGGTGCGCCTCAGGGGCCAAGGTTGTACATTTATTGTGTGTATGGAAGTGATATAATGACTCAACGTCGCTACTAGCCTGGCAGGCGTGTGTGTGTATGTCTATGTTCATGGTCTGTACTGCGCAGTATGCTCTCGATATTGCAGCTGCAAGTTCATGCATATACATCAGCACTGCTCGCAGCAGCAGCAGCAGCAGCGGGGTGGCGTCCCTCTGCATGCACATGGCAGCGCATGTGCCAGTGCACGTGCACCCTCACTATCACGTGGCATGGCTCAATCTCTTTTGCATGTTTGACGGATGTAGCTTTGCAGCACAAATGGGAACTCTAAAGCCTCGTAAGACAGTTTTTGACGTCATTTTCTGCATTTGAACGGTACATGCTGGAGATACCAATTGTTCACGGCCAACCTCCTGCTGGGGCCGACCCAGCTGAGTCTGCAGACCACTGGGTGGTCTTAAATTGCAAGAACCAGCCAGTCCAGCTGCCCACGTCTCAGAACTTGCCGAAAATACACAGTTCAAAGTCGGAGCTGAGCTCAACAAAGTGCTTTGTTGATAACTGTAGAAAGGTATGCGCCAATATGCAATTACCATGCTTACAGCTGCCGCCCAGAATCTCAGTTACAAGCGGCAGTACAAAAGAGACGCTCTGTTTCCTGAAGAAGCTGACCCTATGCAGGCCCAGTCACAGTCTGCATAGCTCAACTTCTTTTACATCAGTCTACCGGTGGCAGCTTCTTGAAGCATCTCCAACCTGGCTGAGCACTTCATCAGGGAGCACCACCAGGTCCAGCCACGAGTTACAGCTCATGCACCCATCATGGGTGTTGAGCAAGTTTGACATATATACTGAAGATCACTCCCAGTTGCCCCAATCATCATCATCATCATCACCTGCTGTTGCTGGTTTTGAGCTGCCTGCAACGCCAGGGCCAAGTTTTGCTGCAGCTGCTGCTACTGATGGTGCCACAACCTCATCAGCATCATCACCCCAGTCCTCGTCATCACTCTCTGCTGCTGCTGCTGCTGCTGATGGTGGTGGTGTTGCTGCTGATGCTGGTGGTGCTTGTGCTGCTGCTGCTGTTGTGGTTGGTGATGGTAGACCTGCTGCTGCAGGCAACTCACTTTTTGGTGCAAATGCTGCATCAGAGCCGCCAGCATCCTTCCTTCCTCCTCCTCCTCCTGCTGCTGCTGCTGTTTCCCCTGCATGTTGCTCACCAGGTGCAGCGCCACTGCTGCTGCCCCTCTGACCCACATCACTCACCAGCTCTCCGCCAACACTGAACCCTCCGAGCTCCTCCACCTGGTTCTGCTGCCCCCCAACCAAGCTCCCCACTGCCGCCGCCGCTGCTGCTGCTGCTGCTGGACCGCTGCCCACCAGCGTCCAATGCGCCCTGCTGCTGCTGCTGCTGCCGCCCCCTGCACTGCTCCCCCTTGCTGTCCCCCCACTGCCATCACTGGTGGTCTCAGTGGGGAGAGCCACATCAGAGACATCAGATCCAATCTGAACAGGCGTGCTGGGTACGCTGTCATCTGTTGATGCAGATTGTCGATACCCAGCAGCAGGAGGTGCTGCTGTTGCTGCTGCTGCTGATGATGATGATGAGGTATGCGCGGGCTGTTGCATATCCCCTTCAGCTGAAGAAGCATCTCGTTGAGTCTCAGTTGCTTCAGGAGATGTTCCTGCTCCTGCTATTCCAGCACTGATGCCGCTGGACTGGGTACCTGCACTGCCATCTTCAGCTCTTGGACTGACCAATGACTGCTGCTGCTCTTTCGCTGCCTGCTCCACGTCCTGCTGCTGCTGCTTCTGCTGCTCCTGGTGTGAATGCAAGGACACTCTTCCATCTGGTATCTGCTGCTGCTGCTGCTGCTGGCTGTCAGTTGTTGGCTGTGCTGGTTGTCCATCTCCCTCATCCCCCCAGCCTCCCAGATCATCCAGCTCCTCCTGCTGGTGCTGCTTCACCCGAGCTGCCAGCTGCTGCCGCTGCTCCTCCTTCTGCTGCAACTTGTGCAGCCTGAGCAGCAACAACACAGCAACAACACAAGTAAAAAAGACAGTTCATGAGTAACACATGGACAACAAGTAGGACTGCATGGGAATCAAACAGACAACGCACAAGGTGAAGAGTGAACGGCTGAGCAATCAGCTGATAACCACAACAAGTTTGTCAAACGCATTATGTTCTACTAAGATGGATGCAGCATCCAATGTTCCTGGCAACCGCCTGTGGTCTCGCATGCTAAGCTGGCTTTGGCTGATGATGGCAGCAGTGATGAGTGATAATGCTGCTGCGCACCATAGCGTAGTAGAGCAAACTTGAGGCCAGCACACAACCGTTTTGAACCTTACAACAGAACAGGTGATGCACAGTGTCAGTCAACCTGCAATTGACTGCCATTGATGTTGTCACAGCTACTACACTCACCTATAGAAGTACCTGGCCCAGAAGTCCTCCTGTTCCACCAGCAGCGGCACAATCCTGCTCTGCAGCTCTGCCATGAAGGCATTGCCTACAGTGAAAATGACAGGCATTGAGCAACAACAATTGAGATGATTGGCAGATAGTGATCAGACAAACAGTGTTGGTGTGTGCTGTACTGCTGCTGACCTGTGCTGCTGGTGATTCTATCAACACCTCTGTGACAGACCAACAGAACACTCTCTTGATGTTGCCTGCTGGCTGGCTGGCTGTGGTCTGTCAATACACCGCACTGCGCTGCAGGGCCTGGTCCTCCAGCAACAAGCTCAACTACTTGGTAGGCGGCAATATAATAGGTACCAACATAACAACAGCTCCCTGTCTGTCTGGCACATGCACGCATTGTTGATTCAGAAACGTCTTCAGAAGAGGCTTTTTGACTCAACTTACCTGTCATGAGCTTATCAATCTCTGGTTGCATTGTCTGCATGCTGAAGGCAGTAGACCTCCAAGCAACATACTCCTGCAAGTCCTCTGGTTCATCACAGTATGTACTGCTGTCCCTCTGCATAGCAGCAACCTCAGATTCAAACCTGCTGTACCTTGCTGCTGCTGCTCCCCTCCGTCCTGCAAGACGTGCTGCTGCTGTGCTGCTACCGGCTGTTTTGCTGCTGCTGGAGTGTGCTGCAAAGCGTGGAACCTCCTTAGCCGCTGTTGCCATTTCGCCCTCCACCATCTCAGTCACCTGCATTGAAATAGATGACAGATTCTTTATGGATTAATGCATGGTTTCAGCAAACCGGCAAACAGGATGGTAAGTATAGTATTGCATGGCAGGTGATGACTCTGGCAGCTGAGGCATTTGTGTCCATCTCACCGTGTCCAGCACTTCTTTTGTGCCAGTGATGAGCTGCTTGCCAAATTCTGCCAGAGATGAGCTCACAGCCGCAAGTGGTGCAGTGGCCATGGTGGTGCTGGGGTTAGAGTGTGCTGCAGCAGCAGTAGAACTGGTACCCTACAAGACCACAGCGGGAGAATAGCAGCAGGTGGTATGTCACACCTCAGATACCACATGTGGATTGGTGAACAGATATTACGAAGCAGAGATCAGGTCACTCAGCTTTTGCATCCTGGTGGAGCAGATTGTAGTACTTTCAAAATCATTATTATTCACCAAAGCGCTGATTTGCATCGATGCATCCGAAGGGTACCGATGGCAAGATGCTCTGTGAGTGCAGGAGTTGCAGCAGCAGATGGTGCTTGCCTTGCTGCCGATTCTGTAAGAAGTAGATCTCCTGGAACCTACAGAGTCTACTTGGCTAAGCACAAACCGCACGCTGAGGATGATGCAGATGTGCTATATGCGGTGGCTAGCCGGCTGTGCTAGGTGTGTTGTAGCTTGCATACATGCTGAGTTATGCTGACGCCCTGTACCTTGGGTGCTTGAGCTATGTGTTGCGGAAAGTGCTGCACCACTTCAACCGCTTTCTGTGCTTCTGCTTCAATTTCATGAGTGAACGTTGCGAGCTCTGACCTCCAATCGGTCTGCTGCACGCTTTTTACCACTTCGTCTGCTGTCTGCTTGACAGCAGTAGTCACAGCGGTTGCCACACTCCATAGACTGCCCAAGCCCAGGCCGGATGAAGCATCGCTGCAGGCGTCACGACAGGAACGAAGCATCTCAGTTGGGAGTCAAGCAACTGAAATGTGGGTGCACAAAGAAGCTCACAACATCACGAAGGTCCGTTGACGAACAACAAAACTCACCCCTCAGCTTGCTGTCCCTGCTTGCCGTCCTTCGTCTGCATGATCAATGGCTCCAGGGTGGAATTCGTGGTCACCATGGTGCGTGCTATAGTATAGCGGAGACGCAGCTCATGCTTACCTCCTCTTTACGTCCCTCTCCTGTCAAGTCCCCTATGAACGAAAACATGCCACCCGCTCTGTGAAAGCTAGCCTAGTAACCGTGTAAAGTGCACTGTAATGACATGGATGTACTAGCACTCGTGCATCAATGGAGCATTCTTGCACTGCTCAGCAAAGGACAGTAGTTGGGCGCAAAAGTGACTTCAATGCAGCTTACATGCTGGACAGCGCTGATGAAAACGATATGTGCAAGCTTTTTCTGTAGAGGAGATCATCGTACTCCCTTGATCATGAAACGGCATCACAGCACTACAGTACAATTCTGGTACCAGGTTTGTCACACTTCCGACAGCGTACGTGTGCACTGCGCTCAGCTCTCTTGTTTCGTCCACGACAAATCGTGCCATCATAACTTCTTACCACCAGTGAGAGATCGCTTGTGCTTTGCTCGTTCCGCTGCTTGCATACAGCACCTTCAGCTGTGCCGAGCCAGTGCGCTCAAGTCATGGATATCTGCTATGGTTGTGTAGGAGCAGCTGTAGCACTTTTTACTGCGCTCGTATGGACGCTCAAGACACCACCACAGGTGCCATGCCGGCTAGCACAGTGGCCATCCCTGGGCTTCCTGTACCTGCAGCTCATACGCAGCGCTCTCCTGCGTAAGAAAGCTCCAAAGGACATGAAAGGCAAGGTCATTGAGGTATGCCGAGGAAACAAGCCTACCCGGGCTGTGTAGCACAGCGATGCGGTGCATTGGCAGCTGTTCAGTCAACCTGGCCCCTGCTTTGTGACCACTAAAAACAGCTGAGTTGGCCAGCTTCCACGTCAGCATGCACGACGCACACGATATGGTTGTCACAAAAACAACTTCAAAGCATGCACACGTCTGGCCAGATCCAACGGCAGGGCTATTGCCACATCCTACAGAGCACAGCAGTCAATCCCAGCAAACCCAGCTGTCAGCTGATGTCTGTCCACTCTGCTTCCGCACTGTGCATGATGATGCTGATCTATGTTGTGTGACTGGTCAGAGGCAAGCCAGTGACAAATCTATCTGAAGTGATCAAAGTATACAAAGTGGATGGTGCGCAACCCTGGGGCAATACATATGATGTATCACCCCTACAGGCAGGGCAGCAACACTCACTCCTGCAGCACAGTCACCCAGAATACATCAGCTGATATGCTGAGGTTTGACAACATTCTCCATTGCCGTGCTGCTGCAGGTCGCTCTGACGGCTCCCGCCCAGTTTGATGCTGTGCGCTATGCAGGATTCCTGCGACTGGTGGGGTACAACAGCACACCAGACCAGGTAAGTCCTGCCACCTCAGTGGCTTGTCCACGGATGTTCAGTGATGGACTGCTCTACTAGAAGCAGGCTGGAGGCAGGAGAGCCGGTGTCAGCACAGCAGCAAAGCACGACAGTGCAGTCCATGCAACTGGTGTTTCTCAAGGATTGAAGACGAATATGCCAATATCATGCTGTGTAGACCAGTTTTGAAAGCAGCAGGGAATGCAATCATCCCACATTGAAGCCTCATTGGTAATCAATCGTCATCAGAAAGTTGTGATCCAAAGGTACCAACGCGTGCACAATCTGTGAGGCTGCAGCCCATTGCTCCAGGGCCCAGTGTGCTTGCCTTGCAGGTTCCTATCTGTTATCCTTTTGTTGAGTCATTCAGGTTGTCCATGTTGGCCATGAGCCACAAGGACTTCCCATTCAACGTGTTGGGTGCAGTACTGGCTAGAAACACAAGTACTGTGTACCAAAGGCTGACAGCTACTGAATCTCTCACATACAGGTGCGGCTGCAGGTGCACAACAACTAGAGGTGGTAAGGGGCTGACCAGCTCATAGCATGCTCTACTGTGACACAGCACATACCTTTTTTTTTTTGAGAGGGCGGGGGCTGTGTGTCACGCCCACTGGAAAGCGCCATTTGGGGTTGTCAAGTATGCCTGTTGTGCAATAACAGTTTGTTTCAGGCTGTGATGCTGATGATCCTGCTGCTGCTGAGTCTTGTACAGAGTTTCAATCGATCCAAATTATGTCAAGAATGCCAAAGGTGATACAGAGATTGCAATCGTTTGCACAGCAAGTGACGCAGCAGGTGAGCATATTGAAATCACATGCTGAGCTGTGTGGGGAACCCAGTTGCAATATGGGCACAGCTATTTTTAGAGCAGTGAGCAGCAAGGTGATCCACACCGGATGGTTGTTAGTAACCTATCTAAGTATTTGCAGTTGCTGTTCATCAGGGGTTGTAAAGCTCAGATACTAGTAGGGGACTACTATCCAAGTCTCCTACTGGTATCTAAGCTTTGCAAGCCCTGCTGTTTATCTGCATGCTGTACTGATGTAATGACAGTAGGCTGCCAGCATTGGAGTGCTAGATTGGAGCCAGCACACCTGAAAAAGTTTTGTCTTCTGCTCTTGCCACTGCTCATGCTTTTGGTGCATTCTTGTCAGGTGTTAAGGTGTGGGAGAACTCGCTCACAGTGATTGTGATCAACCCTAAGAGACAGAGAGGGGGTGGAGCAAAGCCAAGTGAGGTGCGTGCCAGGTGCTACAGCCGCTGTATGTAGCCGCTGTATGTTTGTAGTACAACACATGCCATTATGAGCTCTGTTGGCACAGCATCACTGCTGCCAGGAGGGCATGTCATTATGAGCCCATCCTCCCGGGAGTGTTCCTCTTAATAGGCTGTTGTGGCGTACACATGTCGTGCGGATGTGATAATGCATCACGGGCATTTCAACCCTTGAAGACCTCCTGTGCAGGCAGGTCATCACAGTGACTGCTGTGGAAGTGATGGCAGTATCCTTACTGTATACCCGGTACAAGTAATGGTGCAGGGTCTTTGTTTTTTTAACTGCTGTGAATGTACTGATCCTGCAACACCACACATCTTCTGGACCCCCAACACCACAAGAACCTGTGGACTGGTGTTCAAGCAACAGCTCCCTGTTGTCTGACCTCACAGGCCGCAGCAGAGCTTCCCAAACGTGAACTGCTGGCCAATCTCTCGCTGCCAGCGAATGCAGGCCGGGCCTTTGGTGCTCTGACTGGAGATCGCAACCCCATTCACATGCATGCTCTTACAAGTCAGCTGTTTGGGTTCAAGAAGCCTATCGCACATGCCATGTACATTGTGGCGCGGCTGGAGGCAGAGCTAGCCAAAAAAGGTAGGTACTAGTCCCAAGCTGTCCTGAGCAGAATCATGTGACTGGGACAACCGAGTGGTCTGTGATGTTATCATTGTGGTGTAGGCAGGTTGCTGTGGCTCTATTGGGCCTAATTGGCCCTGCTGGTCATCAGCAGGTCGTGCGTGATGCAGCTGCAGCCTGGCAGTGCTTGAGGGGTCAGGTCACCGATCACTCTGCGTACTTGAGTCGCTGTTGCTTTCGGTTTCTTTGTGATGCAGGCCACACCATTGAGTCCTACCCGGCTGTCTTTGAGACAGAATTCAAGCGCCCAACGCCGCTGCCCAACAAATTGCAGGCAGTAATGAGCACTACAGCACAGCCACCACTGCAGTGTGCAGTTCTCACCAGGGATGGAGAGAAAGAGGTCATTGTTGGTAGGATGTACAGCAAGTAGAAGACTTCTGACCCAGTCAGTCGGCTACTGCAAACTGGCACAGAAGCACAAGCAACTGAGTATTGACGGACAGCAGAGCAGCAGTGCTGCGTCCTGCCAGGATGCAGCACGTTCATATGCCATCATTTCAAGTGGAAATGATGACATATATTAACTCACTGTGTGTGTACTCCATTCACAAGGGCCGGAGCGGGTAGCAACAGCAACTATCAATATTGCTACAGCTAATGCTACAGCTGCTAGCTACAGAGCTCTACAGCTGTTACCACTATGATGGAGTACTCCCAAGTAC
>JABEVS010000599.1:0-33730 GCA_018290735.1 Coelastrella sp. MACC-549 | reverse complement strand
AAAGTGGGGGGATTGATGGTGGTGGCGAGTGATGCGTATGGCGAGAGTAAGGAGCGAGGGGTGGAGGAGAGACGAAGAACAAGGTAAAGGAAGGGCAGGCTGAACGAAGCAGAGGGGGGTGGGGGGGGGGGGAACAAGCTTGGGTGGTGCATATGTCATTGCACAGGCTGAACTTTGAAAGCGGTAACTGCCCCAACTTAAATGGTCATATAGCTGAGGCAGTTGATGCATGCCAACACTAGAGGCTGTACTTCACTGCGGTAGCAGGTGCTGAGCAAAGGTCTACATACAAACTTTGGTTGAACCAGCTGCAACATCATATGAAAGACACAAGAGCCACGGCATGCAACATCAGACTCTGAGCTCGGAGCTGGCACATCAATGAATGATTCATTCATGGAGCGTTCAGTGCGAGGGGACCGCCATCCAGGACTGACGATGCCAACATGGCATGCTTGTGCTGCTGATCCGGGGCCTGAGAGTGCTCTCTGAGAGCCTCTCAACCTGAGGTTGCTGCACAAATTTACCTGGGCCCCACCCTGGTATGATGCTTGTGCCTGCCTCGTTTGTCCTGGCTGTCCATCCAGCTGCCACCAACATCCTGCACCGAGTATTACCTGTAAACAGGAGGAGAGCAGGATAAAGTATCTACACACCCGGTCAGGTCACCTGGATTTCAAAATGGTTTTCAACTCTGAACTTCAGGCTGTTGAACGTTCATATATGGAGGCCTTGACTCTCACCAATGTGTGGGAGGGGTTCTTGGGTAATCCACCCCTCATGAGCTTGGATATTCCGATTATCAGTGCACATCCGCCCAGCGTGTCCCAAGGTAAAAATGGAGGCACGGGGCCGATAGAAGAAGTGCTATGGCTGCAAAGTACTGCACTTTCTTGCATATTTTCAAGGTTTGTGCTTCTATATACTATACAGAATAAGAATACTATCATATAATCATATGCATACTAATGTTGCACAACATCATGCCCGGCCTAGTAGGCATGCATTGGCTCTATCAATTTTGCAATATCTAGATAACTTGCCGCAAAAGTAGTGCCGCACACATACATGCATGATGCCTCATTCATGTCATTGCAGTGCGCCTGCCAGCAGTGATAAGCTACTAGTAGTAGCCAGCTGGCTATAGCGTAATCTGCTGCAGCAGCGCTGGCTATAGCCTATAGCTTACTGCCACAAATGCAAGTGTCCATAAACAGTCTACAAAACAAATTTATGTAGTCAGTATGTAGAAGCTTTGTAGAAGCTATGTAACGTTGTTGTAGGCTGCTTGAAGAACCGCTCTGCGTCTACAACCCTATTCAAAAGCTGTAGCTATTGGCATAATTATTACAAACTCGTAGACGGTTTGTAGACATTCTACAGTATTGTAGAAGTTATACTTCATATAGTTGCATATTGTATACAATTTTTTTTTGTATAAAGCATTAAATGCAAATACCAAAGTTACTGTATACATTATCTGTATGCATGAATGCTGTCGAAATGCAGCAATTCAACGTGACCTATATGCCTGTGAATATTACCGTCAGATAGGTTTCACATGCACCAAAGCTCTCTTGCATCCTATACGGTACGCTGATGCACAGGTGCCGCACAATACAAAGCATCTGTAGTCCCAATACGGCCTCCATACTTCTGGCAAGTAGCTTGAACAGCTTGCCACACTACAAATGGTGCACAAAACTGTCGTCAACACATATGCCACAATCAGGAATGCACAACAGTTTAGTCTCAGAGCCAATAATCTAGTAATCTGCAGTATATGTGCTGACTGTAGTGGCACGAGGGAAGGTCTTCTTGAATGCTGAGCATGATTGGTCTAGCATCAGACCCCAAGCACTGAAATGCAGAACTCAGCGGCAGCAGATTCAGTGCTGATCCTAGACAAGCTGCCAGCTTTAACCACGTCAAAGTCCAATATTTGGCAAGCTCAAGCAATTGCAACTACTGAGCACACGAATATGATGATGTCCTCATACTTCCAGAGTGTGCAGGACACTGTCAGGCAAGCAAGTACGTTTGTTTCAGGTACTAAAAGGAGTTGTAATATCTCGTTCATTGTCAAAAAGGCTGGAAAATCATATGGCAGTGCTGCGATCGATCGATCTATAGATATCTACAATCACAGTCTACAAATTATGTAGCATTCTGTGTTATGTAGACGGTTGTAGCCACTGAGACTGACACTGTAGTCGGGTTGTATACGGATTGTGAAATAAGTGTATTGTCCCAGTGGCTGAGCCTATAGCCTATAGCCAATAGCCGAGCGTATACGTATACGTGATCTGGCTGCAGTACTGCACTAGTGTTAATCTAAGCTTAAGGATCTCACCAGCGTGGCAATATTAATGGGATATGCAATGCGGCAATGGTTCTGATCTGTCAACGTCAAGCAGGACATGGCGAGTAAGCCTGCTCGTCGCGACGACGCGAGCGGTGCGTGTGCACATGCGCACATGGCGGGCCTGACGTGAACAGAGCCTGCCTCAGCGCATCTTGCAAGGATCGCGTCCACTGAAATCAATAAATCAAACACTCAGCTGACTTCCTCATTGTATGAATGCGCCTGGTGCAGCTGCATGACGTACGACTGGACGACACATCTGCAGCAACAGAACCCCGTGCTCTTGAAGTGTCCACTTGTGGCGCAACACGCCAAGACCAGGCATGATATAAAGGTATAAATGGCGCTTTAGGTGACCATTACAAACATGAAGTAATTCAGGGCAGCTGCTTTACTACTTTTGAAGTACGGCTCTTCAGTGAGCAACGACCAAAGCTCGCAGTGCGCAAGAACGGCACGACTTATTGGTTTTGATATTATCATCTGAGGAAACAAGTAGTTTTCTCTAGGCTGCACTCTTTTTGAGTAATCTGGAGGACGATATTCAGGCGATTCGCTTGCACTATGGTACTTGCCGGCCGAGCAGGTTGGTACAAAATGTCAAGCCACTTTAGCGCAGTTGGTCTAAAGTTTCATACGGTAAATGATTGCAACTGCCCGTTAGCGGTGGGTACTGTGCGATCATAGGCGAGCAGCGTTGTGACGTTGGGCAGCAATTTGCGATTTCATGTTCCACGTCCGAGTTCAAGTTTTCACCTGCTGCAACCAAGGCAGCAGCTATTAATCTCGCATCCGTCTACGGTGAACACATGCCAACGGTTGGCTTGCACAGGGACATGCGGCAGCACAATCTGGCCAATGTGGAGTTAATATGATGGTTGCAAGTCATGCGCATAAGGCCCTGTTACACATGTCGTAACTTATGAGCCTGCCAATCTCTTGACATGCAATCTACATCAAATCATCCGTTTGCTGTTGCTCAGAGGGTCCTGTTGCATGCGAGGTGATAGTAGAAACTGTTTTGCATCTGTGAGTATCCGACCATGCATCATAAGCCTGACTTCATTGCATGTCATATCAAGGCACAATGTCACAAGTTCCTTGAGAACCCAAGTCACAGCAGGCCACACTTTCATGTCAGGGAGCCTAGTTGAGCTTGCTTTTGTGCTTGCTGGATGCAGTGACATACCCCACACTGCAGCAGGTTGATTGCTAGCAACCATTGCTTTGGTCTAGTTTGACATATGGTTGTATGCATCTGCTGCCATGTGCAGGGGAAAGTCGCTGGAGGGTATGGCAAAGAAAAACGTGCAAGTTGCACCACAGGATAATTACCTGTTTGGTTGGTGCTGTTGTGCTGTTGCAATCAACAGTGAGTCTAACAGCAGTCAGGCTCATGAATTGAATACTTTAATGGTGCATGTTTCAACGACATACCATGTTGCATTCTGTGCTAGCTAGTAGCGTGCAAGCAAGTTTATTTTCAGACCACCTGCAACATGGTATCTTCAAGATAGGTTGCACCAGTCAGCAACCAATTTTGCGGCAGTGATCGTGCAGCCAAGGCAAAATACCATACTAGCAATAAACAGCGAGGCAGCATCCTGGGTGCTCAAGCGCGGATCCATATTCACTATTGTGTCAACTGCCTGCTGCAGGGTGTTGACTCCGCCTGCTGCACCCTGGGCCAGCCTACATATACTGGCAGTCAATTCACAATAGGCTACCGCAACGGCAAACCAGTTAACCTGTCCTTTGCAACATGCTCAAACGGCCCATGCAGTGGGAAAGCAGATGGTTTGGAATTCAACTACACGGGCCTCCCGCAAGCATATGAATCACTATATGCAGACAGCTGTTGTGACATCTCTCATCTCGATGATCAAGGAGTCATCCCAGGTGGTTTCTACTACAACCCTCCTCAGGGTACCAACGCTACGTCCCCTTTGACAGCCTGGGCGGGTGACCTGGGTGCTTCTTACAACAATGGCGATTACTTTCCAGGGACTAGCAGGACCTGCGATGCCAGCCTACCACGTGTCAGATGCGGCATCACATCAAATGTAGGTGCTGCAGCCGTTCATGATCAGGGCGTTACTGTTGCTGGCATTGCTGTCTGGGTTTCTTCCAACAGGCAGGATTGGGTGCAAGATGGGTGGGGCCTTTGGCAGGTCTATCAGCAGCACACATACAATTTGCTTTGCAGCTGGGCTGCTATTGCTGCATTCTGTACATGTCACATGGCATGTGCTTGATGCAGAAGACAATCATTATAGTACAGCCAGCACACTTCAACTTGATCAATCTTATTTATCTAAGTTGCCCATCAGTCATAGCAATCCTGCCATCTACTTAATCATGATAATTGAAATACCATGATTAGCCAGGTTGGCTATCCCAGCTTTGTTCTTTCAAGGAGCTGCAAAACCAGAGATATATGCAGCAACATTGTGCATGCTCTCTGCTGTGCTGGCTCTGCAGGATACCATCACATGCCAGAGCAGTGATTACAGCACAAACCCCGAAGCTTGTGGTCCAGGCAGGGTCTACAACAACGACACGGCCAACCAGTCACCTGCTAGTGCTGACTTGTGCTGTAAGGTGGGCTGCTGTATTGACTGTCAACCGACTGGGTATGCTGTGTCTGGTACATCATGGTGATGACTCTTAAAGTTCTCAGTACTCAGTGCATGCCATGCACTTTGGACTGTGGAATAGCAGTCAGTAGGGATCTGCAGTACACATGGATTTCCAGGGTATGCCTTGCACATACCCACGTTCAGTTTTGGAGCCTCCGATGCTCACCTCAGCCAGTGTGCTTGCAGCATTTGTTTGTCACCCTTTTCGTGAAGCTGCCCAGGTGGGTGAAGATCTAGGATTCCTGCAGGACTCCTCTCAGAGGAGTTGGCGGCCAACCGCTACTCTCCACCACATACAGTCTGAATGTGCCACCTTACATGGGTAACTGACCTTGTGTATGATGTCCTTGCATTTATGATGTTGAACTGCAGAATGCCACGTGCAAGGATACAAATTTCACCACCACTGGGTGTCCTCCTGGTTTCAAGTACAACAATGCAAGCAGCGAATCGGGGCCTCCTAGCCCTGACACCTGTTGTGTGGTGAGTTTGAGACCCATGGCAACCGGCACCAGATTTGTGGGGCTGACATTGGTGACGGTTCAACTTTGTGCTGGCAGTTTGGCAAATCATGCTTGGAGTTGTGTTGTGCTGTCATCTGCAGTTGAAACTGCATGGTCCAGCAGTATGCAGTTTTCCTTGGGCATAGTGGTTGGCCTCTTGTGATGTGTCTGTTGGGTGATTATCACCCATGGGGTTCCATGAGCCAGCCCCAGTCGTACACGTCATCGCCTTGACACGTGAGACCATGCAGTACTGTTGAACAGCTGTGATGCTGGTGCCCCACAAGTGCCAGTCTGCTGATACTTCACCTGCTGCAGAGGAAGACATGCTCGGATTTGTCGAGTAGTTCCACTTGTGATACTGGCGTCTACAATGCCACCAAGAGTGCCGACACACCCGTCACTACCAACTTCACTGCAGACTGCTGTGAGGAGCCAACCAAAACTCCTACCTGCAGTGACATCAATGGCGACGGCACAGACCTTGCCTGGCTATGTGATGGTACTTATGGTTTGGTCGCAAATACCTCTGCCGCAAATAACACAAACCCTAGCAATGATACCTGTTGCGCGGTAAGAGCCACTGCATGTGTGTTTGATTGATCAAACACACAGCTGTATGTCAGCTCCTCTGTGATTCCCGAGTTGCAGTACAAAGTTGCGCCTCAACAGTAACCAGAAATTGGGTACATGCTTGCAGCTGATTTTTCCATGCATGCCTGCTGATGCTCACACGCTCATCATGCTCCTACACTACAGGCCATCAAACGCGGCTGCTTCCAGCATGCAGTGATAATAAACATATTTAGTGTTTTGCAGCCATAGCAATTCTGCCATGCAGTGCTTTTGCTCCAGCATGCAGCGAAAGCATCTCTCACCCCTGACTCAGCCAGTCTCCATCTTGTGCTGATGCTCACAGAGGGAGACATGTGGTGATACAAAACCTTTTGAAGAAGGGCCGCAGCAGTATGTCTGCCAGCAGGCGGGCTATGTTTATGACAGTACAGCCGACTCCAAGAGCCCTCCTAGCGATGCAACCTGCTGCAAGGTACAGTAGGTTTACAAGCCTGGCTGTGCTATACAGAGCACTTGCAATTTTGAATGACCATCTCAGCAGACTGCAGATTCAACTGCATGCATTAATCAGGGCCTAATCTGGCAGCAAATCCATGGCCTTCATACTTATTTACAGGAGGGGCCATAGCATGGCAGGGCTGGCCGTCACTAGCATAGTGAGCAGCTTGCCAGGCCAGTTGGACAGCTGCTGCAATGTTTCTCTGCGTGTATGTGTTGTCATCAAAGATCACGTTCAGTTTTGGAGCCTCCGATGCTCACCACAGCCAGTGCGCTTGCAGCATGTTTTTGTCACCTTTGTCGTGAAGCTGCCCAGGTGGGTGAAGATCTAGGATTCCTGCAGGACTCCTCTCAGAGGAGTTGGCGGCAAACCGCTACTCTCCACCACATGCAGTCTGAATACCACCTTACATGGGTAACTGACCTGGTGTGTGATGTCCTTGCATTTATAATATTGAACTGCAGAATGCCACGTGCAAGGATACAAACTTCACCACCACTGGGTGTCCTCCTGGTTTCAAGTACAACAATGCAAGCAGCAATTCAGGGCCTCCTAGCCCTGACACCTGTTGTGTGGTGAGTTTGAGACCCCTGGCGACTGGTACCAAGTTTGTGGGGCCGATGTTGGTGACAGTTCAACTTCATGCTGGCAGCTTGGCAATGCACGGCATGCTTGGGGTCATGCTTTGTTGTCATCTGCAGTTGAACTCGCATGGTCCAGCATTATGCAGTTTTCCTTGGGCATAGCGGCTGGCCCTGTGTGATGAGTTTGTTGGGTGATCATCACTCAGGGAGATTTTGCATAAGCCAGCCCCAGTAGTATACGTAATTGTTTCTGATGCAGGCCTTGACATGTCAGGACTGTGCAGGACTGTTGAACAGCTATGTGATTTTATGTGATGCTGGCGCCTCACAAATGCCATGCTGCTGACATTTCACCTGCTGCAGAGGAAGACATGCTCGGATTTGTCGCCACCTGCTACCTGTGATACTGGCGTCTACAATGCCACCAAGAGTGCCAACACCCCCGTCACCTCCAACTTCACTGCAGACTGCTGTGAGGAGCCAACCAAAACTCCTACCTGCAGTGACATCAATGGCGACGGCACAGACCTTGCCTGGCTATGTGATGGTACTTATGGTTTGGTCGCAAATACCTCTGCCGCAAATAACACAAACCCTAGCAATGATACCTGTTGCGCGGTAAGAGCCACTGCATGTGTTTTTGATTGATCAAACACACAGCTGTATGTCAGCTCCTCTGTGATTCCCGAGTTGCAGTACAAAGTTGCGCCTCAACAGTAACAAGAAATTGGGTACATGCTTGCTGCTGATTTTTCCATGCATGCCTGCTGATGCTCACACGCTCATCATGCTCCTACACTACAGGCCATCAAACGCGGCTGCTTCCAGCATGCAGTGATAATAAACATATTTAGTGTTTTGCAGCCATAGCAATTCTGCCATGCAGTGCTTTTGCTCCAGCATGCAGCGAAAGCATCTCTCACCCCTGACTCAGCCAGTCTCCATCTTGTGCTGATGCTTACAGAGGGAGACATGTGGTGATACAAAACCTTTTGAAGAAGGGCCGCAGCAGTATGTCTGCCAGCAGGCGGGCTATGTTTATGACAGTACAGCCGACTCCAAGAGCCCTCCTAGCGATGCAACCTGCTGCAAGGTACAGTAGGTTTACAAGCCTGGCTGTGCTATACAGAGCACTTGCAATTTTGAATGACCATCTCAGCAGACTGCAGATTCAACTGCATGCATTAATCAGGGCCTAATCTGGCAGCAAATCCATGGCCTTCATACTTATTTACAGGAGGGGCCATAGCATGGCAGGGCTGGCCGTCACTAGCATAGTGAGCAGCTTGCCAGGCCAGTTGGACAGCTGCTGCAATGTTTCTCTGCGTGTATGTGCTGTTATCAAAGATCACGTTCAGTTTTGGAGCCTCCGATGCTCACCACAGCCAGTGCGCTTGCAGCATGTTTTTGTCACCTTTGTCGTGAAGCTGCCCAGGTGGGTGAAGATCTAGGATTCCTGCAGGACTCCTCTCAGAGGAGTTGGCGGCAAACCGCTACTCTCCACCACATGCAGTCTGAATACCACCTTACATGGGTAACTGACCTGGTGTGTGATGTCCTTGCATTTATAATATTGAACTGCAGAATGCCACGTGCAAGGATACAAACTTCACCACCACTGGGTGTCCTCCTGGTTTCAAGTACAACAATGCAAGCAGCAATTCAGGGCCTCCTAGCCCTGACACCTGTTGTGTGGTGAGTTTGAGACCCCTGGCGACTGGTACCAAGTTTGTGGGGCCGATGTTGGTGACAGTTCAACTTCATGCTGGCAGCTTGGCAATGCACGGCATGCTTGGGGTCATGCTGTGTTGTCATCTGCAGTTGAACTCGCATGGTCCAGCATTATGCAGTTTTCCTTGGGCATAGCGGCTGGCCCTGTGTGATGAGTTTGTTGGGTGATCATCACTCAGGGAGATTTGCATAAGCCAGCCCCAGTAGTATACGTAATTGTTTCTGATGCAGGCCTTGACATGTCAGGACTGTGCAGGACTGTTGAACAGCTATGTGATTTTATGTGATGCTGGCACCTCACAAATGCCATGCTGCTGACATTTCACCTGCTGCAGAGGAAGACATGCTCGGATTTGTCGCCACCTGCTACCTGTGATACTGGCGTCTACAATGCCACCAAGAGTGCCAACACCCCCGTCACCTCCAACTTCACTGCAGACTGCTGTGAGGAGCCAACCAAAACTCCTACCTGCAGTGACATCAATGGCGACGGCACAGACCTTGCCTGGCTATGTGATGGTACTTATGGTTTGGTCGCAAATACCTCTGCCGCAAACAACACAAACCCTAGCAATGATACCTGTTGCGCGGTAAGAGCCACTGCATGTGATGTTGATTGATCAAACACACAGCTGTATGTCAGCTCCTCTGTGATTCCCGAGTTGCAGTACAAAGTTGCACCTCAACAGTAACCAGAGATTGGGTACATGCTTGCTGCTGATTTTCCATGCATGCCTGCTGATGCTCACACGCTCATCATGCTCCTACACTACAGGCCATCAAACGCGGCTGCTTCCAGCATGCAGTGATAATAAACATAATCAGTGTTTTGCAGCCATAGCAATTCTGCCATGCAGTGCTTTTGCTCCAGCATGCAGTGAAAGCATCTCTCACCCCTGACTCAGCCAGTCTCCATCTTGTGCTGATGCTTACAGAGGGAGACGTGTGGTGATACAAAACCTTTTGAAGAAGGGCCGCAGCAGTATGTCTGCCAGCAGGCGGGCTATGTTTATGACAGTACAGCCGACTCCAAGAGCCCTCCTAGCGATGCAACTTGCTGCAAGGTACAGTAGGTTTACAAGCCTAGCTGTGCTATACAGAGCACTTGCAATTTTAAATAACCATCTCAGCAGACTGCAGATTCAGCTGCATGCATTAATCAGGGCCTAATCTGGCAGCAAATTCATGGCCTTCATACTTATTTACAGGAGGGGCCATAGCATTGCAGGGCTGCCCGTCACTAGCATAGTGAGCAGCTTGCCAGGCCAATTGGACAGCTGCTGCAATGTTTCTCTGCGTGTATGTGTTGTCACAAAGATGCCTACTTGGAGAATAAAGCACAGAGCCCAACTGCTCCTAAGTTATTTCAAACTGCTGACACTGACTCAAGATGCAACCCTGCTGTCCTCTTGCAGCCTGGGTCGCCCCTTCCATCACCATCTCCTTCTCCAGAACCATCTCCCTCTCCATCACCATCTCCCTCTCCAGAACCATCTCCCTCTCCATCACCGTCTCCATCACCTGCTCCAGGGCCTTTTATACCTACTTGTGGCAACTATACTGAAGATGGCAAGAGCTGGGTTGATGCCGGCAACAGTTGCCCGCCGCCAGAAGTGTATGATCCTGCCTTGAGTGCCAACTCTACCAACCCAACGGGCCAAGATTGGAGTGCTATCTGCTGTGTGAGTGCTTGTAGTTTTGTGCCAGGACAGCTCTTAGTCCCTTGCTGATCTGAGTGTATTATCTCATTATCAGACATGTCATACTGTATGTGCTGCAGCTGGTGGCTTGTGTGTCCTTGTGGTTGACAGTTCCAGCGTGTACAGTTCACTGTGATATCATGGTTGAGGAGCGCCATGCCAGGGCAATCAAATTGTTGATCATAGTGTCATTTACCACATGTATTCAAGTTGACTCAAGTTAGCAATGCAAATGCAGAACACAGCCAATGCTTAGCAGTTCCTTTCAGCCTGGCACAGTGTGCCTGATATTCGCAGCAATACCATTAATCGATCTTGCAGGACTGACATGACAACAGCATCTTGCAGGACTGACATGACAACAGCAGCCGGCGCCTTAGTGGCTCTTGGTGCTTACCATATCTTGTGTTGTCCCTGTGCACTGCAGACCGCTCCGCCCCAGTCAGCACCAGACGTCAATATTCAAAAGTCTGTGAGCAAGACTCAGTTCCAGGGAGGTGACACAGGCACTTATACCCTGGTGGTAACCAGTAACGGTCTCTCAACTGCAACTGATGTGAAGGTGAACGACACAGTACCAGATGGGTTGACAGCCATCACAAACAGCGTGAAGGTGGTCGACAAGAACAATCAAGCAACAGCTGACAGTAAGTGCCTGTTGCTGACCTTTCAACACACCATGCCGCAGCGGGTGGCCACCAAGATCCTCTTGGTGTGAAGTTTACCATTGTGTAGCTGTGCGCCTGCTCACTTGCTAGACCTTTATACCAGGATTACAGAAGCAACTGCTGCGTCTGCTATACTGCAGCTGCAGGCCCTGATCAGTTATCCTTGTCAAGGCGATTGGTCTTGCTGCTGCAATAACCCTGTGCTAGAAACGACTGAGTCCATTATGAAGCCCCCATACTTTTGCATCCTGGTGTTTTGCCTCGCAGAATGCAGTTTCTCAGGCCGTGTGCTGAAGTGTGACCTCGGTGACATGGCAGTCAACAGTGCTGATCCCACGCAAACCAAGACGATCACCTTCCAGTTCACGGTGCAGGAGGTGTCAGTCCAGACCTTCATAGACAACACTGGATGGGTCGGCTGTAGCAACTTGATTCCTGGCACTCAGACCACAGAGTCAAATTGCCTGGGAAAGAATAGCACAGTGACTATCACGGTAGGTGCCCGCAAGACCACAATCAAAGAGCAGAGCAGATGTAGTGCTAGGGCTGACAATCCAACCATTTGAGTCAATATACAGGCTGCCATTGTGGTAGCCTATCACACCTGAAAGTTGCTGGGTACACAGCTGCACGAGTCACTCCAGTACTTACCCCAGCCTCTCTGATAGCCCCAACGTTTATGAGAAGCACAGACGTCCTGTTGCCTGCATCAGGAATGCGTATGTTGCCAAACATCTGCAGGTTGTCACCAACACACCTACGGTCCCGTCATTGGCGGTAACCTGCAGCCAAGCCTGTGTCAACAAGAAAGCCAATGTCAGCGTTGTAGCGAGCCCAGGTTCAGCAGCAGTCAACGGGGTGACAGTGCTTATCCGCTGCACCGATTCAGTCACTATCACAGCAGTCGCCACCTCAGCAGGTGGGTGGGAGAGTTAGCTGGGCAGGCTGTGTTGCATGGGCAATAATATGCATGAGCCCTGGGGAGTTGATGTGCTGTTGGCCTGTATCTGCTGTCATGATTTTGCCCTGCAAGGATGCATTTCAACTTCAAGCCACTGCAGCAGTAAGTAGGTTATTGCGTGAGTGGCATTCACCCTAGCTGTTCCACCACTCTCCTGGCCAGCCGTGAGTGAAGATCATTGCTGTGGCTGAATCATCTGCAGATGGCTGTACATTGAACAAAGGAGCAGTTCGGTGCCAGATCAAGAAGTTGAATAAGCCACTAACCTTTGGTTTCACGGTCCAAGGCAGCACATCTGGCACGTACAAATGCACAGCCAGGGCCAAGGTGAAGGGTAACAGCAAGGACACCAGCAAGGACACAGGCACAGGCACTATCTTGGTGAGTGTGCTGCTGCTCAAAAGTACACTTGCAAGTTCCTCATGAAATTTCAGGCTGGGTTATGCAGCAACAGAACAACTGCCAACCAGCGGCTTCTGCCATCATGCAGTGCATTTTGTGAAAATTGACATCACACATGACATACATAGTAAGCATACTGTGCACACAGAATACCACATCGCCTGTAGTATGCGTCAAAAGACAGCCTTGATGATGATGATTAATGCAGCTGGTCCCAGCTTCTGACTGCCTGTCTGCTTCTCCAAGGGAGCATCAAAGCATGATGCTGTGGCAGCAAGGCCATGACACCTTGCATGTGTTCATCCTGGTCGCAGGCATCTACCAGCAAGCAGTGTGGTCATCAAACCGCTACTGGCAGCTGCTGCCTGAAAGCTAATACAGCTCAGGCAAAATGTATCAACAAGGTCACTGCAGCATCCTGCAAAGCACAAGGGGGAACCTGGAGCCGAGGCCAGACCTGCAGTACCAAGTCGTGCCCTAATATACCACCACCCTCACAGGGTGCATGCTGTTTCTACCCAAACACTACCTTTGCTTATTGCAAAACAACAACTCAGGCAGATTGCAGGGGCAGTCAGTGGCAGGCTGGGTCTGGCCAGTGCCCAATGTCATTCTGCAACAAGATCCCACCTCCTCCGGTATGTGCAAACAATGGCAATGGCATTGGTTGTGTTTGAGTGTGATGATAGTTGTTGTGTTGACATATATAGCCTATGAGCGACTCTGTTGTCTCCTTTGGGGTGCCCCTCTGGGGCCAGGTTGTATGGTATGGCATGGTATGGCAATGCTGACTACCTGCCACCTGGGGTCAACAAGTATTATGTTTCCTGACATGCTTCACATGGGACCCAGCAGCAGCTGCATTGTTTAGTAATGCTGTATCATATTCATTGTTTATGATTTGCTGTATTCATGGCTGTATCACAATTTCAGTGTCCATCTGCTGCAATATACTCCTTCACCAGAAATGCAGCACACAAACAAACTCTTTCTGACGTTGCTACTGTTGACACAGGAGACCTGCCAGTGCCAAACCTGCGGTACTCCTGGATCCCAGTGGCCCTCCAAGTGCTGTGATGGTTACTACTGTGGCTGCTCCGGCAACCAGTGGACCGGCTACCGTCAGCTCTGCTTGCCGGTCACCACCTCTTCGCGCAGCAGCCGCATCGCTCCGGCGACATCAGAGTCGTGCAGCGCTGCAGGCAGTGATTGCAGCTTGACGACCGGTAAGCAATGCTGCGAGGGTGCAAATTTGGATTGTGTACTACAGGGCAACGGCCAGGCCATGTGCGTCAGCCGTGCAACCTGCGGAACGGTCGGCAGCACCTGCAAGGGGCTGGGCGACTGCTGTGGTGGGCTTGTGTGCGGTTCTGATGACACGTGCAAGATAGCGCAGTGTCAGACGAATGCTCAGCAGTCCATGGAATGCGCAGTCGTGAATGCAGCTGCAATGGGTTCGCCAATCAATGGCACATCGTCGGCTGCCAGCGTGGGCCACTGACTTCAGCAGCAGCTCACAAGTGCCAATGCGTAAGCTCCTGCACAGGTCAGGAAAGGTGCTAAGGGATAGCCACACAAGTATCAGCCGACAGACTAATAGTGGGCATAAAGCTGAATGTTACCTTGCTGCTGGTGTGGGTTCAGGATAGTCTGTCACCTCAGTGCCAACAATGGCATCAGCCTAGATTCATGCTGATGTGCTGCAGCTGTAATAAGTCATTGCTGTTCTGACAGCTACTTGTGTCATGGGCCTGCACAATGTGTCGGTTGGCTCGCTGCTGCCCACCCCAGTGCAGTCAGAGCTTGCCAGCGGTATGTATGCCACAAGGATACTGCCAACGCTGTTGCGACAAGTCAAGTTGCTCCTATGAAGGTTGACTAGCGGGCAGAGCATAGAACTTTTGACATGCACAAGGATCAACCTGCAGTTTGAACTGCTACTCTGGTGCATAAATTCAGCCTTGCGTTGTTCTGCTGTTTCAATGCATCCACACCATCCCAGTGTGGCCTCCAAAGTGCAGGTGTTATGTAGCTCTTTGCATACAGCTGTTGCCGTTTGCAGGATGTGCAGTTGCCTCCTACAACACTGTGTTGAGATATGTTCGCCACTGGCCCATGGGTATCCGCCTTTTCAAGAGTTGCAGCCTGCAGAAGGTCCATTGATGGGCGCAATGCTGCTGTGGCTCCAATATCGCCATCGTGACCATATACATGCATGTGCAATGCCCCATTAGTCATGCATGACACCACTGGTGGATTTATGCATCTGCACATGCTACTGTGGTTGTTCACTGCGCTGTGTACCCTGGAGCACAGTCTGGACTACAATTGGTTTTTGGCTAGCGATCTGTTGCAGGCACACCCTGTGCATGGCCGTTATACATATGTACATCATGTACATAGTATGATACTATGACGTGTCATTGCTGTTACTGATCACTTGTGGGCAGCAGCTCTGCTGAAATTTTGCTGCAGCTCTGTATGTGGCAAGGAGGCCCTCTAATGGTACTGCAATTGCGGGCAGCAATTGTCGTGATGGGCTTGAAAGGCTTAGACGCTGCCAGCAGTGGAAGCGCTTATAGGGGTGGTGTTTGCAAATAATCTAAACGTGTTGTTGATGCATCAACGAAGGTTGAGGCTATGAGTTGCATGCTGCAAGCCTGGCATGCAATGGCTGATACATCAGCATACACTATCATATATATCATACGCATCTATCATGGCACCACTGGTATGCAGCCAAGTAGGCCATTTGCAGATTTGTGATCATGCATCCGATGAACATGATGGAATTGCATATATATCACTGAGTGTCATTTTGTTACAATAAAACTTCGTATTGGTGAGTGTGTGGCATTTTCTTGTGCAGAGTGGTTTTGCCAGGCGTTCAATGTCAACCAACCCATTACGATGTTCCAAATTGGCACATGTGCCAATGAAGACAGCCTGACTGTTTTATGCAATCTGAGCTGCGTAATGTGGGCTGATGTCTTGCTGATCTGATGAGCATGCGTAAAAGTGATTACTGCGACGCTGAGACTTGGTATGGCGCTGTTGGTACCAGATACGTAACTGCTTTGTCCATTGTAACTGGTACTCCTTAATGACCGTCATAGCCAGGCTGGCTAGCTAGCTATAGCAAGCTGCTAGCTGGCAGCCAGCTGTAGCTAGTGCTATCATGGCATACGCACCCATAGTACATGGGCGGATATACTGTCATCGGGCGGCCCGACACAACATTGATCACTGCTAACGCAAGAAGAAATGGTGATCACTCACCAACAACGGCGGCTGGAATTGGGCGGGACTGCTACGGAAGCGGGCGGGGGGCACGTCGACGTGCATGCATGCCCGGGCAGTCAAGAACAAAGGCAGGGTAGGCTGCGAGAAGTCCAACTGTGGATGCGCCTCCCGCAAATGCTGAACACCAGCACAGGTCAGCACAACATGTTGCTCATGGCCAACAACATGCATGTTGTTGCACATATGTGCAGCACAAAGACGACAGTGCCTCGACAGGTCAATAAACTCGACAGGTCAATCAACTCGCAACATAGAGTGGTGACTGGCTGCAAAGGGAGCAGAAGCGCAGAGAACAAAGCTAACAAAGGCTGTGGCTTGGGAGACAAGGGCAGGCGACAGGCCATACAAGCCAGCTCCTCCAATGCTGCTCACGGGTCAGGCGACAGGCGATTTTGAGTAAACAGAGGGGGGAAGGCGACAGGCAACTTTTGTCCTGGTATTCAAGTGTTCCCCACTGAACGGTTTCAACATAAATCGCCCCATAGTGTGCGTCGCAGCTGCAAAATGTCATGCTGCAGAGTGACAACGTCAAACCAGCTCTGAGGTGACATCTCAAGGGCTTGTCCCTCTGCTGACAAGGCTCGACGTCTTGGCAGTCAGTACTAATCTTCTGGGTCAAGAAGACCATTCGAGGCTTGCCATGTATCTTAGCCAAAGACATTGGACGTCACAGTGCTTGCGTGGAAGCTCCCTGCTGGTTATCACAACCTGAAAGTGCTTTTTATTGTGTTACGTTGTACCATTGCATCATGCAGCGCCTTGCCGCTTTGCGTTCGCGAGTGGCCTCGCCAGCCTTTGCACATGCGCCCATAGTAGTCACCAAGCACAGGCTGCCACCTCTGCGAGCTAGCTCAGAGTCTGATCGAGTCGACCACAATGCTGGCAGGGATGCACGAGCCAGGCAAGTGTGGCAAATGGGACGCAGCCCAAGGCCCATGTTTGGCCGGAGCGGTTCCACCTCCAATTGGTCTATTCACTCTTGTATGCATCTATGCGCCTGGTTTTATTGCTCTTGCTTGAAACCTGCGTCTCCGTGTGCAGGGCTGGTTCTGTCGAGAGCAGCACGGAGGAGTTTGATCTGCAGCACCGGCGTCGAACCCATGAGAAGCCGGCTCAGGCCATCGATCTCGACATAGTAAGTAGATAACATTTTCTATGCCCAATGCCACCGGCACGATCCCGTCGCCTACAGCAACCCTGTAAATGATAATCCTTCTGCCACGAGTAGCCTGTTGCCAGACTGGCAGCTGCTGTTGGCCAGGGTGCGAATTCAGGAGAGTGGCCTTCCACACCATTAACATGCATCACTAGCTGCAGCTCCAGCTGCAGCAGACAGTATTTGCCAGGCATCCTCTGCATGTGGCTTGCTCTCCTGTTGGCCGACTGTGTTGTTTGTGCATTTTGCAGCTCATCGGGGTCCTGTCCATCGTGGGGGCTGCAGCCGCGCTTGCCGCTATCGCTGTGTGGAGCCTCTCTCCCTGACAGGTAAGTACGAAACTATTAGAGCCTATCAGTGGTAATTGGCTGGAGCAGTTGTAAGTAGTAAACCATCATATCCTGTCAGTATTAATTGGCTGGAGCAGTTGCAGCCCTCTGCCAGATTTGTGCTTGCCTGAAAGCTGCGTTGTGAGTTGAGATTGCATAATGGAGGGTGTGCAGCTGCCCAGTCAGCTTCCCATGAATATGCAATGACATATGGACACTGAGGCGAATGTTGCACGTGTTCGATCAATGGGATTGGTTTGCTGCTGGCGTTAGTGTGTACTGTCATGCGTACTGGTTAATGTCAGAATTGTGTTATTCAAAGCTCCAAGCCAGCCTGTCCTGTCTGGTGTTTTTTGTTTGCAGGTATGTGGATTATCAGCTGCCCCCCTTGGCGACGTTGAAAGAAAAGCACACAGAAGCGAGGGAGAAGTATTTCAAGAAGGTGACGGAACTGGTGCTGTGGTTTGTCCTGGTCCTAGTAGCTAATGCCCAGGTCTCTGGCATTGCTGATAAGCCCTTGCTAGAGAATCTGGCTGTGTTCCAAAAGCAGCTGACGGGTGCCGCCTTGATATCTCCAATTGTGTCTGGGGGGGGGGGGGAGGATTTAGCCTGGTCTATTATAAAAGGTTGATCGCCAGTAAGCGGAAAAACCAGGCAACTGCAGAGCCCGACAGCCAGGCCCCTCCAGCAGCTGCAGATCAGGCAGGTGCTGATGTTGCAGCATCAGATGCTGCAGTGCCCGGCAGCCAGGCCCCTCCAGCAGTTGCATTAGACGTTGCAGATCAAGCAGGTGCTGATTGAGTTTGGTGAGCAGCAACAGTAACAGTGCCGGATCCAGCAACATTGTTGATTGCGGGGTGTTGTTGCATCATGACATTGTGTTAGTTGGTTTGTCGGCGTCACATACAGTCCTCTTGGCACAAGTACACAACAATCTGTTGCCCACATGACTGTGGCGCAGCCACTTACACTAATGTGGCACTTGACCTGCCACAAATACTACTGTGCTAAATTTGTGAGCAGCATCATGATCTAGGAATGTTCTAGCAAATGCAGAGGGGTTGAAGGCTTTTTGTGAGTTCGCATTCAATGCAGTGACTGCTATAAGGCTGTGCTTACAAGGTTGTTCCAGTAATCTTGGCACTGGTGGTTATACGCCCACTAGATGGCCCTAACTGGTGGCTGTTTGCTTGCAATGGGTGCCACCAGACGTGCAGTTTCAGGAGCAGTACTTGAACGCAAGCATTGTCCTTTATCTTTTTTGCCTAGTCATTGCAGTTTCAGTTGGCAACACGGGGTGTGTTGTGCCGCAACAGGAGTCATTATGCTGTGGCATTCTATTTCTGTGCATTGTATTGTTACCATCAGCATCTGCAGCAGTCTTACGGTGTACGCTGTACTTTTACCGGATGATCTCGTGTGCTGTCATCACAGCAGCCAACCAGCAGACAGCGGTCATCATCACCAGCGGCTGCAGCAACACTGTATCAAACGACGCAGGTGGCCTTGTTGATAGGGAAGTGAGTCGACAAAGTTTGTCCATCTAGTATTTTGTATAATCACAAGTCACGCATGCTTGTGATACCTTGCAATCGCTCGGCAAAGGGCTTAGTTAGTTTGCTTGTGTGACGTCTGCTGACTGCAATATCTCCTGTGGCATCATCACCTCTGCCTCTGGATTGCATGTTGTTGGGTGGATCGTACAGTGCTGCAGTGCGATCAAGAGGTGTTGCAGCTTGCAGTCTGCTGTAGAGGAGCCGTGCTATGGAATCAGCTGCCCAACCCAAGGTGAGAGTTCAACAGCTGTTGCAGATAATGGAGCATGCCTAAGGATATGCAGCAGTGTGCTGCTAGCTTTTCATTGCACCCTGCTGCAGCAATGACATGCTGACTTATCACACACAGTCTCTCTCCATCAATTGACAATGCTGCCACAGGGATCTTTGCTTCTTCTTTTGGACAATTGTTTCTGCCCACTGCTACCTGGCCTTTAGCGGCACCTGCCATCTGGACAGGCTCAGTGAGGGCGTGCAGCACCTTTTGGCTGGCAGGGCATTGTTCAAGGTAAGCAACAGTACTAGAGCTCATCTGCCGTTTCAATCCACGCTGCTCAACTGATCTAATCCCTCACTGCTGGATATCCCGGCATCACAATCACTTGTCCTGCAACTGTACATGCGTAGCTGGCCAACTTCTCAATCATCCATTGCAGGAGCCAGCGCTTTGGCTGCTTGCCGCTTCTTGCAACGTTTTCTTGTTCTCCATTTCTTACTGCAAGGCCCCCACCTTCACCTGCTGGTGCACCCCCTTCCCGACTGTGACGGTGCTGGAGAGGGCCAACCCCTCTGCTGGACCTGGTTCAACAACCAGCTGGAGGAAGAGCTGTCAGCCCTCCTGCTAGATGAGCAGCTTCAATCAAAAACACATGCAGTGCCACAGGGTATACTCAGGTGTGTGGAGGTCAAACCCAACTGTTCTTTACTGACCAGACCAACTAGAGTTGTCTGCGATGCCAGTCTCGCCTGGCAGATCATTTGCAATCGGATTGCAGTAAGCTGTGACGTGCAGTAGTGCATTGCCAGTTTGCAGTAACATCTGTGCAGTAGGTCACAGTGCCTACAGCTCAGCTTCAAGTTCATCACTAAGTCTCTTTCGTCGTGGATTGGCTCTGTGCTGCAGGGCAGATGTACTGTCTGCTTGTGAAGTCATGTACTGGTCTATCATGCATGCCTCACTGAAGCAGCGGCACCACCTGGCAGCCATGTTATCATGTTCACGCTCAAGAACTGCCAGCAGTGCTGGTTCAGCGCACCCACCACCAGCTGAACAGCGAAAGCCGCCTAGCTCATGCAAAAGCACGAGTGCAGAAGTGACTTTCAGAATTTGTCAATTCTCACCATCTGCCTTGTGGCACACTCTATGTGCATTGACTGCCAGAGCACTCCTGGCATCTTAAGAAGCAAGCAAGCAAGCTTGCTGGCGACCTCATAACAGGGTGTGCTGTCTCCTTGGCTGTCGTTGATATCAGGGCCTTGGCAAGTAGCACTGCTACTGTACAAGTATTCAGTTCAATGTGTAGTACAAGTTGTACAGATATATGTAAAAGAAATTTAGCCATGCAACAAGTTGAGATGCTATGGCAAATGCGCTGACATGCGTTGGGGGCGCCACCCTGGTATGATGCTTGTGCCTGCTTCGGCTGTCCATCCAGCTGCCACCATATATGTGCATAGCAGGTCCCTCAGTACACTTGTGCAGTGGCCATGTGCTGGGCTGGGTCTCTTCTGCCTTTACCGTATCTGAGCCTTTACTGGCAGTTGATTTTCACCAAGTGTGAGCCTCATACTGCCAGTGGCAGCATCCTTTACAGTTGTCTGTTTTTCATGCCAGGCTGATTTGATGTAAGGTGTTCTCAGACAGTAGTGATGATTTAATGTAAAAGAAATTGAGCCATGCAACAAGTTGAGATGCAATGGCAAATGCACTGACATGCGTGGGGGGCGCCACCCAGATGATGTGTTGCAGCATTAATCTCGCCCTTGTGACATTTTTCCACTATCAAATTGCGTGCAAATGTCTGTTGTTTTGTGTCTATCTGATTGAATCTTTATCAGTGAGAACATGCATGTTGCATTTTGGGGAGCCTGAAACTCAGTCTTGAACTTGAATGAACTTGAATGAACCTGGAATGAACTTGAATGAAGTTCATTCAGTGAATGAATTCTGCAAAGTACCAGAATTCCAGGAACCAACAAAACTAGCCAACCTACTGCCGGTATACTGGCAGTGCGTACTACAGTAACTCTAAAGATGCTGCCACTGTCAAATTGTTGCATCATGAATCATATGCACTGATTGTGCCATGGCGCAATCGACAGATATTTGGGCAGTGACATGCCATGGAGGCTCCATCCAACAGGCACATGGCACCTGATGACTGTCATAGCCTCATCATAAGTTAAGCAGTTACAAGCAACATGAGTAAGTACTAAACTTGCACCGGCTTGCAGCTAAAGACATCTGCTGCCCCCGTGCGCAGAGACACACCCATCCCATGATGCACAATGTCCTGTTACTGGTCGCCTGCTGCTTTGCTGATGTCTTCTCCTATGGCTGCTGCTCTCTGCTTTGCTTCCAACAGCAGATTGGTTGCAGGAGGCTGCCAGCTGAGCATCTGTTGCACTAACTGCTCGGGATCTGCACTGACAATGATATTTTGGTGCTCTGCCTTGACAAAGCCCTGCAGAAGGAGCAACAGCGCACACAAGTACAGCTGTGTCAGACAAAGAATTTAAGACTCCAAACAACAGGCAACTGGCACTGGCAGGAGCACCAACAGCCTGGCCACCCTTCGCTGCTGCCATCTTGTCGTGAAAGCAAAGTCTGTGTCTGAAACAGAATCTAGTGACAACAGCTGCTGCTACAAGTCACCTACTTTAAACTATCAGGCATGAACAGATGCAGATGGCCTGTATGAACTGCACAAGTAATGTGTCAGACGCCCTGACTTGATGTTGGCAACTTGTGCTGCACCGTTGCATGATACTACCACACTTGAAGCATCACTTACTGCTGAAATCACAACCCATTCGACCATCACTTGTGCTGCCTCCCATGCGGCAACTAGTGAACCTCGAGTGTCAGACAGCACCAAGCACCACACGCATCACCAGCAACACCCTGTACTGCCAGAGGCTGGCGAACAGCAGTTTCCTCTTCTATGGATAATTATATCTATGATAAAGCAGCCTCACCTCTTGGATGCAGTGGCTGAAGAAGCTCAGCAGAGGGT
Source organism: Coelastrella sp. MACC-549 (assembly GCA_018290735.1). NCBI lineage: Eukaryota > Viridiplantae > Chlorophyta > Chlorophyceae > Sphaeropleales > Scenedesmaceae > Coelastrella > Coelastrella sp. MACC-549. Next base: position 11,522 of record JABEVS010000599.1, on the reverse strand, counting down.
CATAGAAGCCCTCAGTGTTAAGCAGGCCTATCGGCTTGGCATGGAAGCCTAACTGTTGCCAAGTCATCACCTGAAAACATCATACAGCGCAACAAGCACCATTTCTTCCTCTGAGTATTCTCAACAGATACAGCTAGCTGCTGATGAGGCGCGCTTGGAAGTTTGTTCTCTAGTTGTTTTGTGGGTAACATAACTGGTATGTAAAACAGCACAATAGAGGGTCCACACACACAGAGCAATGGATTGCTGTCGTCGGCTGCATTGCAGAGTACTGCCTCAGCAGCAATGTCATGAGCAGGAGCCTATAAGGTGCTCAAGCAGTCCACACATGACCCCGAGACGCTCAACTGCCACCAATTTGAAAGGCATACCCGGCTGCTAGAGGGTGTTAGATGCCCAGAGTGCGAGTCATTGCAGCTGAGCAGCATGGGTGAATGAAGCTTTGCGTGGCGGTTAGTAGCACCAAGTTGTCATGGTGTAATATGGAAAGTGCGTATGGGCGGCTGACAATAGCTGCAACAGTGTGTTAGGTATCTTGATGTAAGCCATTCTGATACATCTAGCAGGAGCGCTTATGATACAATCACCAGCAGCATGGCTCACATCATAGCCAGTGCATTCACGTCCATGATGATTGAAATGTGATGAGAACTGTTATATTAGGTATCCTGGTACAAACTTGCTTAAAACATCAGGTTGCTGTTGTTAGTTAAGCCTGTGATTGCCGGGAGGCCAATGTCTGCCCCCGACAGGTGTAACGGATCCACAAACAAACAATGAAAATCAGGTTGCTGTTGTTGGATGAATGGGGTAAACTCTGCACCCTGAAGCAACCTACCTCCATCAGTTCTTCCAGGGTCCCCAAGCCTCCTGGCATGGCTATGAACCCATCAGCATTCCTTGCCATCATAGCCTGCAGTCAGATTTACAACAGTAAACACTTTTACCTGACAGAGGGAGTGAGTCATGCATGATGAATTGCTTGATGACATCCAGTGCTTGTGAACTTGATACTTCTAGTGGGTGAGCTGATGATTATGATGGCATGTGATTATGGCAGTAAACAGGAGTGCTGTTGTTGTTTAGGCCTTCCAACCATTTCGTAAGCCTGCCAGGCAGGCTTTGCGGGAATGAAGGATATTATAATGCAAGAAATGAGAAGCTAGGAGTATATTTTGTCTAGTTTCGTTTGTTTTTAATTTGTCTGGGTACGCCTGGGGTGGGAATGGCCTTGTGACGATGGGGGACACAGCAGCTGCTTCAACGCAGTTGCAGCAACCAGACCAAGAGGGTACCAATCGCAAGCAGCGGCCAGATTGTGTGGGAGATAGGCTTGCTGGTGCCTCTGGAGCCGTCCTTGCGACATACCTTACGCTCGTGCATGTCAGTGACAACGTGTGTTCTGCCTATAAGAGTATCGCTGATTTCACGAGATGCCAGTGCCTCAGGGATGATGCCAAAAACAGCATCTGGCCCTAAACCATCTTGCACCTGCAGCATGTGAAACAAGCTTCTGATCACCTGCTGCACATCTGTGCGTGAAGTATGCTGAGTATTAAATCAAGGCTGGCCCGTAGTAGCTGCTGAATGCAGCAACGCTGTGGCTTGGAATAAAAAGGAAGCCCTAGTTGGGCAACTGTTGAACTGGTGGCCTGGAACATGGGCTTGGCCGCAGACAGGCTGCTGACATATTAATAAGTGTGCAATGATACACAGAATTCAAAATGGTTGCAATCACCAAAAAGCTGTGCCAGCAATTGCACCACAGCTGGTGTTGGCCTGGCTTATCCGTGCTGCACTGGCTCTGCTCACCGTTCTTGCTATCTCTCCCATCAGGCCGACTGTGCCACCTACACGATGGATGCTCAAGATGACTATTTGAGCCTTCTTCACGAGGTACGGAAGCTCCTTGATTTGCTCTGTTGTCAGGCGTACCTCCGTAGACAAGCCCAATCTTGTGCTTGATCAGCGTGTGGGCTAGCAGCCGTGCATTATCACTGTATTGTGGCCTGACTCCATGCTTTGAGCCGCAGAAAACACATATGTGTTTCATGGTCCCAGAGGAACTGATCGAGCAGGAGTGTGCACGGCCTTGGCAGTGGTGTTAGCTGTGGCAACAGCGTCAGAGGGTACACGTTATGTTTTACAGCAGTGCCTTCATGAGATCATGGGCTGCCGCAGCTCGCTCACACTCCTGCGCCTGCCCCTGAATCCGGTCCGTCGCGCCCAGATAGCGTATCGGTCACCAAATCTTACAGGTCCCACCAAACACGGGCATTCGACCTCACCGTGATTCAAAGGATCCTCTTGTTTTCTCATTGGCACCTGCTGCAAACCTGCTAAACCGTAGCTGTGTCAACTGCGTTGCTTGTTCCAGACTGCTTTCTACCAAGTCGCACGAACGCCACCACATATGGCTGGATGGTGATATAAACGATATATCTACTCTATCAGGCGCGGTCTGGTGCACCGTGCGGACTTTTGTCGCTTGCTGCTTATCGGGCTTCTTGGCAACACCGACTCAAAGGCCTGGGAGTGTTGGCTTCGACAATGGTCGCAGTGCGATGGTCTAGCACATGAAGTCTGTTACGAACAGCCGGAGGTCATGACTGCTCAACAGGCAGCAACTGTCGGCATACTGTGCTCTGGTCAGCAGCTAATAGCATGAAGAAAAGCCGTGGCATAGACAGCTATAGCCAGTCTGTGTTGAGCGTATCGGCGCCGCTGGCATGGCTGTACGTGAGGTGAGCACTGCCATATCCCCCAGATCTGTACTGGCCCCAATTGGCACTGAGCATGCATAGGCAGTTCACTAATCCCTGGAAGCAAACAGGCTCAATTTCTGCTTGCGCATCCGCGCAAAATTGAGTATGCGTCAGAAATAGTCATCACCTGGTGAACTGATTGTTGTTGTCCTGCAGCTTGCTGGGGGCCTCATATGCAGCATGCACTCTCCTGCTGCACCACGTAGCCCCGGTCGACACTACTGTGTGGGCCTCCTTCATAGACAAGGTATGCAGCTACCTAACCTGCCAGCAGTAAATGGGCCGCCACAGCAATGTGTGGGCAGTTGCAGCCATCACAGCCTGTTGTTTTCTCATCACCCATCCTCTGCAACAGAGGTTTACTCATGTGACCCCCGCTGCCTCTGCTGCCAGCCGCTGAGAAACGAGACTCTTGCAGGCAATGAGGCCTACGGTCTCGTCATGCAAGCACCAGCGTCGTCTCTGAAGGCTTCAGCAGTCCATAGGTGGCGCTTTCGCTTTTTCATGACTGTCACTGATAGCAACAGCTGTGCTCAGTAGCTTCAGCAAATCTGATGACCTGCAGCTGATGAAACCATTGTCTCCTGATGCAGGTGCCCCTGGCAGTATTTCAGTGGCAGCTAGCAGCATTTGGAGGCGTGCTGGTGCTGAATGTGATCAATCTCATGTTCTGCAGCACACCAGTGCAGTACAACTGCAATGTGCTGCTGACCTTGATCCATGGAGTCGCCTTTGCAACAGATTGGCTCATTGAAGCTCAGGCAACACCAGTTGTTGTGTCCTGGGGGGGTCACATGTGAGCTGCTTCAGGGTCAACAGGAGCTGTGCAGCTGTGGCAGGGAGTAGCTGTGCAGCAGTAGCAGGTAGTAGCTGTGCAGCTGTGGCAGGTAGTAGCTGTGCAGCTGTTGCAGGTAGCTGTGGCAGGTAGTAGCTGTGCAGCTGTTGCAAATAGCAGTGCAGTAGTAGCTGTGCAGCTGTGGCAGGTAGTAGCTGAGGATGAGCAGTTACAGGGCCGGACATTGGAGTGCTCTTGTGTACAAAGCTGCAGCAGCAGTGCGAGTAGACTTTGGTGATAGCATGCCCTGTATCTGTATCTGCAGCGCATGTGCATGTTGTATTCAGGGAGCTTCACGCCTTTGTCTCCTAGTTGAATAGCAGATGTTGGTTGCAGTATGAGCTGGAAACACAAAGTACCGCTGGGAATAAGGTGCCAGCACAAGCAGCAACCTGTGTCTCTTTGAGGTTCTCCAACACAAATAGGAAGCAAAGGATGAGGTCATGCCGCAAAAGAGACATACAAGAAGGAGCAGTATCTGAGTGGCACACAGTCAGCAGCATGCTGTAAGTATGTATGCCGAATACTGCTGCTGCTGTTAAGTGCTCAAGCAGTGCGCGTTCCTTTCCTGCAAAACTCCTTTTGCAGGTTCATCCCACTGCGGTACGTTCAATGGATGCACACCACGCCCACCATGGTGCTGATCATGTCTATGATGAGCGACATGTCCAGCGGGGAGGTAGCTATAGCAGTGGTTGGGGACCTGGTAATGGTGGCAACTGGGCTGGCGGCATCAGCCACCGCTGGTGTGCTGCAGGTACGAGGTAGATCTGCTGCATCATTGGAAGGATTGGAGCTGGAGACATGCAGCAGTACACCAGTGTGGTGTCATGACCTGCTCAGCTAGCTGGGTGGCATGAGTGTTTTGCTGTGGCAGTAGCAGCTGTGATCTAAGTACAAATCCATTGACAGTTCCATTTCCTGATTCCTAGTTCCCAGTTCCCAGACACATGTTTTTACTACTGACCACCTTTCTGCCTGCCGTCCTGCTCACTCACATGGTGCCTGCCTATTTTCCTTTCCATGGATGACAATCATCAGATGGTGATGTTGGCTCTGTCTTTTGGCGGCTTCTGGGTCGCCGTGCGGGCGATCATCATCATGTTCAGATCAGCCATCGCAGAGTCAGTAGGAGGCGGACACACCTCCCGGCTTCTGCTGGGCCGCATGCTGGCCTTGACCCTCGTCGTGTGGTCACTCTTTCCGCTGGTGTGGCTGGCGGCGTACGGCGGCGTGATCGGGATCGTTTGGGAGCAGGTGCTGTGGGGCGTGAGTGATTATTCTGCCAAGGTGGTGTTCAGCAGCCATCTGTGGCAGAAGAATCTGGCGACTGTGCAGCAGAGGAGAGAGGCTGCTCAGGAGCTCATGGGCGCATTGGACAGGTGGGCTGGTTGGGTTATCCCCTGCGTCTTGTTGAAACCCGGGTTTTAAAAGGTGGTAATAATCTGTGTTGTGTTCAGTATTGCCATGCTGTGGTACGATGATGCAGTTGCTGACTGGTGTAGTAGGTGTGGTTGCTGATGGGGCGATGCAATCACACTCTCCTAAGGGGTTGGAAAAACATGGGGCTGAAAGGGAGTTCTTGTAGACAAGGAATTCCTTGTATAACAAGTATTTTGGCTGCTTTGACTAGCAAAATCTTGTTGTTTGTGTCCTGGAATAGAAGCTGTACCGCTGTTGCTCACTATTGTGGCCTTGCTGACTGTGCATAGGTGAAAGTGGGCAGTCTGCAGCAGCGGTTTCCAATGGCTGTACTCACCTCAAGTAGATTCAAAGGTCAATGTTCTATGCTTCGTGTCATGTGTCTTCAAATGGTATTATTGCTGGCTGTGTAGTGGGGTTTTGAAGGCCATGCTGCCCGCTGAATGTCACATCTGGTTTGTGCTGCTTCTGCAGAGGTCTGCTACTGGAAAGAGTGCGCGCCCTGGTAGCAAGCAAGGAAAAGTTGGTGTATGCTCTCAGCCATGAGCTAAGGGCCCCAATCAATGGCATGCTTGGTGAGTCGGCCATCACTGCAACAAGCATACAGTACGAATTCATACAGCTTGACAACCTGCTGCAAACTTCAGCCTCGATTGCCGGCCTGATTTGCCTCAATCAACTTGCTGGGAGTTTCAGCATGGTTGGCAAAATAAACAGACGGCAAGATGAACAGATGGCAAGGGCTGTGTATGCTATTGTTGCCAGCTGGCTTATCAAGATCCTCATAATTGGATCTCTTATGGTGCTATGTAATACCTTGCGGGGCTGTGGAACAGTTGACCCCGGTGTGCTGTTATGGTCGCGTTGGGATTTGTATCAGCACTTTCAGGCGTAACTCACTTATTAACTAACATTATGCAGTCATGTGGACAGCATGTGACTACTGTTGTCCTTCTTCCAGGCATATGTGCGGTAGACAAGCACGAACAATGAACACATAGCCATCAGGGCTGTTGGCACATAATGCCAAGTGCTTCTCAATAACAACGTTCTTGCTTGCTTCAGATAGATAGGCAAACAGTTGTACCATCTTACCACGTGATTGCATCTGCTCTGTGTCCTGCTTTTGCAGCCCTGGTGCAAGAGCTGCTGCACAACAAGACGCAGTCATCAGCTGGCCGCACCAAGATGCTCATGATGATCCGCAGCAGCGCCACCTGTCTGCTCAACACCATCAACACAACAGTCAGCGGCAACACAACAGCTGATGGGTCACTGGTAACACAGCTGGGCATGAAGCGCATGCAGAAGGTGAGCTGCAGCTGCTTGGGATTTCAATGAATATTCTTCTATCTGCAGTTTATTTTTATGAGAAGTATTATGAATATTTATTACTCTATCACAAAAAAACCATAGCTTTTGAGAAATATGAAAGAGGAGTTTGTGAAATAGTCGAGTTGTGAGGGTGTGAAAGCCCACCTGCCAACATCCATGCTGCTCTGCCATCCCCATGCCCAGCTGTTGTCTTCTTCTGTGGCCTCCTGATTGTGCATACTGCTGTTCCTGATTCCTTTCCTTGGGCTTCTTGGTTCCAGGATCCTTGTATATTCAATTGCTACAAACTGGCTGCACAGGCCCTGTGCAAACAAGATGGCATCTTGTTGGCACCACAGCATCAAGTATTTCTGCACCGTTCTGCTGCTGATGTAAGCACCGCCTCAAATTACCGTTATGTATGGACCCATACACACTCTTTCTGTCAACAGGATCTGCTGCTGTGTGCTGTGACCGCTGCTTGGTGTCTGCAGGTGAACCTGTATCGTGTTGCTGATGCTGTGCTGCGGTTGACTCGCCCAATGGTGAAGGAGCATGTGAGACTCATCAACTGCATCAGCAGAGATATGCCACCAGTGAAGGGGGACAGCATGAGGCTCATGCAGGTGAGGCTTCCATCTGATAAACCAACTAAGCCTGTCTGTGGCTTTCAGGCTCAGGCCCTGCCAAGAATCTATACAATATATAGACTTTCCATTTTGCGTGATGGCTTGCTTGCTTGACTGCAGCTGATGGATACGTGTGGCTGGGGAGGGTTTGGTTTGTGCTGTACCACACAGCATGATGCTCATGCTGGCCTCTGGTTGCGTTTTTGAAATTCATCTGCGTTATGCAGTCATGCCTTGGATTAAACTTTTGCCATCATCATATGACTTGCTTGGCTTGATGCAGCTGGTTTGTGACTGGAAGGAATCTGTGGGCTTTGGGTTGCTGGAGTGTTTTGCTGCAGGCTGCTGCTGCTCACTGGCCCTTGTAGGATGTATATCAACTCCACCATGGGCTTGCCTACTTTGCTGGTTCTCATTGTTTTGCATCAATCTGCAGGCGCTAATGATATGCATCAGTCAGATTAAACTCTACACTCTAACATCAATAGTAGATCACAGGCATACTGATATTTCTCATCAGCATTTGTGGCAAACTTGAAACACACTTTCACTCACAGACACTTTCCTGCTGTCCTGCTGTCTAATCTCTGTGCTGTAAACTACATACACAGGTGCTCATGAATCTTGTGTGCACCTGCCTAAAGTTCACTCACAGGGGAGATATTAAGGTCAGTGCTACTGCCACACACAGCACAGCACATGTGGTCGTGGCGGACACAGGGGATGGGCTGCCCCCAGAGCAGCTACAACAGGCGCTGAACCCTTTTGAACTGGTGAGGAACTGCTGATCTTCTCTTTTTCCCGCCACAAACTGTAGGTTATCAATTGGCAACAAATGCAGTCAGCGCAGCCGCCTTGCTGCAGATGTGATCTTGATTATGTTGCTGTTGTGCTAGCTTCGTCGCCGCATCTCATTGCGTGTACTGGCCTTCTGCGTTGCGTTGAGCTGAAGGCCAGTACACGCAGGGTGATGCGGTGATGCAGCCTGGCCGCTCTGGGCCTTGTTGAGATGCAGATGCACCTGGCCAGTATTGCATCCTGCTAGAGGATGCTGTACATCCCAGGCTGATTGTTTCCTGGCTGCCACAACTCGCTGCTGCTGCTGCCGCTGCTGCTGCCGCTGCCATCCAGGCTGAGGGTGAGCCTGCCGATGTTTGGGAGGTGTGCCGCAGCGGTCTGGGTCTGTATCTGGTACAGCAGGCCCTCAGCAGCATGGGCAGCAGCATAGCGGCCAGCAGTGAGGTGGGCAAGGGCAGCACTTTCAGGTTTGACCTGCCACTTGCTGATGAGGAGTGTGACAGTGAGAGCGATGTGGAACACACAGACATGTTCAGTGAGGCGGGAAGGTGGGTGGGTGTTCTCCTGGAGTGCTCTGCCTTCTCTTTTTTCTTTTGTTGGGGAGGGGTGTCATCCTTTTGTTGCCCTTTTTCTGCCCTTTATTTCGTTGATTTTGTCTGCAATATCTGGGTTGCTGTTTATTGTCTGTAATATCTGGGTTGGGTTCTGTGCAACTCAGCTGCAGCCATGCCCCAATGCTGAAATGCTGATAGAACTATATTTCTCTTAATATGCATACTGGCATATGCCAACAGAGAAGTTGCTGCACTGACACAGTGGCCAGTCTGGGTTAGTAGGTTAAGGGCTACTTGGCACTGCTGGTCTAATCAAGCCATGAGTATATCTTCAGTTAACCTTAAATGTGAGGAGAAAGTTCAGGCAGATCTGTTCTGCTTCTTGATTGTCTGCTGCTGTTGAAGCATCACCATTGAGCGACTGCTGCTGTTGAAGCATCATAACTAAGTGACTGCAGCTGTCGAAGCATCATAATTAAGTGACTGCTGCTGTTGAAGCATCATAACTAAGTGACTGCGGCTGTTAAAGCATCACCATTGAGTGACTGCGGCTGTTAAAGCATCACCACTGAGTGACTGCGGCTGTTGAAGCATCACCACTGAGTGACTGCTGCCTGTGCTGTTTCAGTTTGAGGGCGAGCCTGGAGCTGGCAGAGCTGGAGTCAAGCAGCTGGAGGGCAGCTGGGTCAATCGATTCACAACATGTGAGTAAAAATAAAATTAAATCATATAAACTCAATTTATTTGTTGATTTTTACAAAACATACACTCAAGGAAACCAACTATCTGGATGCTTTGTGTGAGTATAGCAAGTAGTACTTGTCAACTGAGGGCTGTGTTTTCTCCTGTACGTGTGTTCCTTGCTGCTGCAGACCAGCAGCTCAGTTGATGTGTGCAGCTTCCCCAACACTTACAGAGCAGCACCCTCATCCACAATAGCAAGCAGCAGCTTCCTGCTGCCATCAGCAAGCGGGACAAACACCACAGCCAGCTCTGTGGCATCGGCAGCAGCAGCAGAGGCTGACGGCACAGCAGCTTCAGCAGCGGGCGACAGTAGGGCGTCGTCCCTGCAGCAGGCCGCTGCGCTTCGGAGCTCAGCGAATTCGTTTCACGACTCACAAGGCGGGTTGGGCAGCCCCAATCTTATTATTGGACCTCAGAAGCCGAGTCATCGGAGCACACATAACGGTGTTATTCAGGTGTTATCTGTTGATGATGATCCAGTGAATCAACTAGTGGCCAGCACCTCATTGAGGAGCAACAAATGGGAGGTTGTGAAGAGTATGAGTGGGTCTGAGGCCCTCAACTGGCTGGATAAGTCTGATTCTATGCCAGATTTGGTGCTGCTGGACGTGATGATGCCGAGTATGAGCGGATTTGAGGTGGCTAGGAGGATCAGGGAGACGTATCCTTCAAGTCTGCTTCCCATAATCATGGTGAGTGGTGTGTAGGTTAGTAATCCACACAAGTAGGCGTATTTGGTGCAGGTTCTACAAAGGGCCCACAAGGGGAGTGTGGGCTTATTTGGCTGGTGCAGGTTGCAACGATTGAGGTTGAATGTCATATTGCGATTCATCGACTGACATGACACAGATTTTGAGCCACACTGCTGCTTACTATGTGAATTACATGGCGGGGGTGTTACCAGATTTGTCAGCAGTTGTCAAAGGCAGCAACATCTATAGATAGATGTTGTATAGATGTTAGATAGATATGCATACTATGTACACTTCCTCCTTCACACACACATGCAGGTGTCAGCCAAGACCGAGGAGGACGACATTGTCAAGGGCTTACACTGTGGAGCAGATGACTACATCACTAAACCATTCAAACGCGCTGAGCTGTCCGCTCGTATTCGAGCACACATCCGCGCCCGAGACGCCTTTCAGCAGCAGCAGGCCGTCGAGCAGCAGTGGCTCCTGCAGCACAACCTGCTGCCGGCAAACGTGCAGCGGAAGCTGCGGGCGGGGGAGACGGTGATTGCTGAGAGCCACCCTGCTGCTACTGTGCTGTGGGCTGAGGTGGTGGGTGGCCCTGCTGCTGTGGCAGCACACATCAACAGCGAGAGAGATCTGGGAGGAAATGCTGCCGCTGCTGTGGCTCCTCCTTCTTCTCCTGCCGCTGCCACTGCTGCCGATGGTGATGATAGCAGTGCTGCTGCTGCTGCTGGTGGTGGTGGTGGTGATGGCAGTGCTGCTGCTGCTGCTGCTGGTGGTGGTGGTGGTGGTGGTGTTAGTGGTGATGGCAGTGCTGCTGCTGCTGGTGGTTTGACACCTGCTGAGGCTGTAGTGACGCTCAACAGTTTGTACACCACCTGGGAGGAGCTGTGCGCCCAGCAGGTGGGAAGAATAGTTACTAATTTATCTACAATTTCATTTGCATTTGGTGCGCAGAATGATTATCCATTTTTTCTGTGTGTGTATGGTGTTGCGTCGAGTGTTCGTATGGTGTTGGGAGGTCCTGAATACCTATGTCAGACTCTTTCTGTCTGCTACGGCTGACTTGTTTTGTTTGCTTTTGTGCTGCTGCTTCACCCACCAGCCACAGGAGGATCTGAAATAGTATATCAGACTCTTCATCAACTTACTTTTTGCTGCTGCTGCTGACTAATACTGTTCGCTTTTGTACTGTTGCTGCTTCACACACCAACCACAGGAGGTCCTGGGTGTTGACTTTAGTGGGAGTTCCTTTGTGGCTGTTTCTGGCCATGATGACAACCCACAGCACTTGGGCCTCATCCTTAAAACAGCAGAAGCGATGTTGGCAGCAGCAGCAGGCATGACACATGCTGATGGCACACCAATAGCTGTGAGGCTTGGCATCCATTTGGGCCCTCTCACAACAGGTACAGGGCTATGTGGGTGTTTTCTTTTCAATCATCATCTATCCATGTCATTTTCTTTTTCATAAATTTTTTCTATCCATAACGTATCACATCTTGTAATATGTATTTATAATATATCATAATTTATATATCATATTATCCCGGTATCTTAGCCATATTACCCAAAAAGTTGGGATCCTAACCCTGAAATCTGACACCGTATACCTGCCATATTCCTTAGGCAGGTAAGAAATATTCCCTACCCACCTAGGGAATATATCCTATATTCCAGGCTAAGGTAGTGATTGTTACCCTTGAATTATGGAGCAACACTAATGCAATCTGGTATGCACCAAAGATGCAGATCAGCACAATGTC
>JABEVS010000598.1:0-27749 GCA_018290735.1 Coelastrella sp. MACC-549 | reverse complement strand
GCCGCCTACATGCCTTCCAGACCCCCCCGGCCCTGACAGTCACCTGCTACTAGCAGGTTCACCCCCCACCCCCCGCCCCCCCTCCCCACCCCCCCGCCCCCCCCCCCCCCCCCCCCCCCGCCCCCCCCCCACCCCCCCCCCCCCCCCCCCCCCCCCCCCCCACCCCCCCCCCCCCCCCCCCCCCCCCCCCCCCCCCCCCTGCCCCCCCCCCCCTTCCCCCCCCCCCCATTCCCCCCCCCCCCCCCCCCCCAAACATAATGCCATTGTGAGCATGGTCCAACAGCACATACGTTGGTCAGGTGCCCTGAGGATGTCTGCTGGATGCAAGGTCACTTATAGTGACAACAAACCAGTATCAACGCATTTCATAAAACTCCTGCATTCCAGATAGCATTACAACATCCCTGTAACAGGGTAGGTTGAGCAGCATTACACACTTTTGTGAGACTCCAGCTTGCAGGTCCACTGTGTAATACTGTCATGCAACAGGCAAAACAGCTACGCCTTGATCAGGATATCCTTGCAGCATCCCACCTGTGCAACATTAGCATCCAGTCATTGCAGCTCACACTTGTGAACTGCTGTAATCTGGCTGGCAAAAGCTGGCAGCACAATCCCACACGGACTGAGCACAACGAGCAGGTTTGCCAATTCATATGCTTTAGCATTTTGTTAACCCACTCCACAGTAGTGCTGTTGCTTCCTCCAAGCCAATGCAGCTACTAGCATATGGCACCTGAAGCTGCAGAGCAGTCACAGGTGCAGTGCAAGAAGCAAATTCATGGGCACATTACATGTACCAAAGAGCATCCCTCCCTGCTTGTTGAGCCCCCATGTCGACATGAAGTCATGTTACCCAGGGATGGTACTGGTGGATGTCACCTGCCAGCAGTGCATGTCTCACTTTAGTAATCCCACACCTGCATCTCTTCACCAGTGCACTGTGCATTGTGTATTGACTGCTCAGTGTAGGGCTGAAACTGTGATTGCTTCTCAGGGCACAACCAAGCACAATGCTGTTGAAAAAACATGAACAACCGCTGCTTTGACTGCTCTGCAGCTATGTGCAATGCAGCTGCTGTAGGACACCACAGGTTAGGCCGGTTCCTACCCCCAATGATTGTGCAAGATGTTTTCAGGGCAGGCTGTAGGCTGCAATCTTGTGACCACCACATGAAACATGAAACATGAAGGTTTGGCTCATTCTGTACTGCAGTCGGTGGTGCATGAGAATGAGAGAGTCTGAAAGATGTCAGGACATTAGAGTACCACACCCCACAGCAAAACATTTGGGCCTGCAGTGCATGCAGATGCCAGCAGCGAATCATACACCGAGATTGCCTGGCACGATACTGGCAGTAGTAGTGCCTAATTCACATGCACAAACAAAAAACCCTACTTGAGTCAACCCAGATGTCTGGTGCATCCCTGCAAAGACAGGTGCATGAAGGCTACAACAGATACAACGCTGGCTGGAACTTCCAGCAACCTGTACATGCTGCATGCAGCAACAGGGCTAACAGTCTCCAAGCTTCACAGGGTCCAAGCACAGACCCTGATATTAGCAGCTCCAACAAACAGCAGTGTACAGTGAAGAACTCATCATTCCAATCACATGCTTGCGGTCTGATTGGTACCGCTACAGCAGATCAATCAACCCTATGGTGGTTTGAAGAGATACATACCAGAGTGTAGCAGCTGACACATACTGCAACATGCCTGTTTAACAAGTAGCAGCATGGCATCACCATATCTGCTACAAGTACACCAGAGGCTGGTGCTGGTTGAGCAAAACCGCGCTTTTGACACACATAATCTAGTGCCCTTGGTATAAATGCATGCAGCAGTCAGCAGTCGTTGCTGAACACAACCCGGCACAACAGAAAGCACGTGTACTGACAATGCAGACACAATATAATAAGAGTATCAGCATAAATTAAGTACCTCATCATGTGGCATGTGCACGCAAACCTGTACCATCGTCTCCACAAAAACAGAAGCTGCCACATCCCAAGTGTCACGAACTTACCCAAAGCCCAGGCCAGGTTTATGCATTCCTCAGTGTTACTCATCCCCTGTGACACAGCAGCCCAGTTGTGCCAGAAGTATTCTTATGCTGCTCATGCAAGACAAACAAAATGATCAGCTTATGAATGTGCCACATGTCACGACCAACCCACCAGTTACAGCCCTATTTACCACACTGTACTGCTGCCACTGTAGCACAGTCTGCGCCACATGCTCTTCAAGGGCATTGTTTCTGAGGCATGGAGCGTATCAACATCTGTTCTTAAGTCAAGTGGATGCTGATGTCCTCATTGAATAAAAAGCAGTCATGACATGGATCTCAACATACAAACAGGCAGCCTTTGGGATGCAGTTGCAGCAGGACACTGTTAGTTTTAATGCCATGACAAGGACAATGAAGGACACCAGAGCATGTAACAGACTTGGTATATCAATGGATGATGCATCTGTTGGTTTGTGAGGTGCCCTGGCGAACAAAACGACTGACAGAACAATGGTAATAGTAAACCAGAGCAAGTTGGCATGAGATTAGTCAAAAAATACACTAGTCAAAGTGGAGGATAGTCAACAGCAGAAGAGGCGGGTAGTCAACAACAGAACTTCAACAGCACATGCAACACAATCAAGATCTTGTGTGCAACCACACCAGCAATCTCTACACCCACAATGTGCTCATGTGTGCATGTAGCCAGGGTCTCATGTGTGGCCACCTTACTGTAGCAGCTGGTTGAAGGTGCCGTGCAGCTGCAACAGGTGCAGCTGATCAATGCACATGCCCATCCCCAAGCCCCTGCTGGAATGATGCCACTGACCACTGGTAATACATGCAAAGCTCGTTGATCCTGGCACAGCAGCTGCACAGCCATGATCCAGCAGACCTGCGCTGACAGCCAGTCCAGACAACTGCTCAAATGTTGTGTCCACAGTGTATGGTAAACACTTCCACACTGACTGGAAGCACTAAAATCTGTTCAACTGTGGCATATTAGTCAACAATAACAAATCACTGTTCAAAGAAAGGAGTGTTGAGGGTATCCTCGCACGAGGTGCGCACCAAACAATATGGATGTGGCCTCCACGCGTCAAAACAGCACTGTGGGGGTGCAATTGCTGGTGTCATGCATTTACAACTGGTCACCATCAACCCAGTGTGTGATAGAGATTCTGCAGGCTGTGCTGCACACTTCACATGGTCGCAGCAGTTTAGCCAGGATTTCCAACATTTGGTAGCACATGATGTGGCAGATGATGCACCAGCATGAGCCACTGTGGGCCGATGACAGTGTCATGCACCAGTAAAGGACAGAGGCCAACTTTACTGCAGGCATGCGGCCAGCAACAGACGTGCACAGTGCACCGCCCGCAGTGACATGTATTCAACACCTTGATATGTGCATGCATCCTGGGCCACACAAGAGATGCAGCAAAGGAGCACTCCATATCAGGACACACCAACGGCAGGAATGTAGGGCAACACGTGCACATGCTCAGGGGTGCTGCTAGATGCCAAATGCCATGCATTGCTGATACAGACACCAATGGGGCCAACCTCACAACAGGCCAAATAACCCCCACGTTGGGCAATGCATCACTACCTACCCTGAGGGCTGACTTACTATTGTTATTAGTATTATTTGACCTCACAGCCCATGGATGCCACTTCCTTGGCACATGCACACTAGTAGTAGAGCCCACAACCCAGTGGCGAATGTCATGCATCTCTGAGGCAAATAGTAGTTGTTTTATAAGCAGACTGATTATACCTGCATGCATTGTGGGTGCAAAGTGCACAATCAGACTTAGTACTGTGAGCTAGGCCACATTCAGGTGTTGCTTGTAGTCTGTTTGTATCTCATCATTCCATGCAGTCCATGCAGCAATACTAGTGACAGCAGGACAAGCCCTGCAAAGAATGGCCAACCCATCTGTACCTCAACCCTGTGAGAAGGATGCTCGTAACCCTGCTGTGCTGTGGGTAGTAACATTCATTGCATGCAAATCACCAGAAACATTCAACATGTGGACACTCTTCACATAACACCCATGCCCCCCACTCAACACAGATCGCATGGGCCTCTGTAGCACCATACCAACAAGAGGCAATATTCTACAAAGCACCAAGGAAAGTAGACCTAGGAGGAGCTAGTGTTTGCGCCTGCACCACACCACTCCACCAGTGCTCATGTGCTGTGACTGCTGGCGGAGCACACAGGCATACAAGTGACGTCTGCTGCAGACTGTGCACAGCCTGTTGCTACCAGCCTACAGTGTGCTGCTGTTCAGCAGCACCATTTTCTGCCTCAACAACCCAGTCCAGGACCACCTGCTGCTGCTGCTGCTGCTGCTGGGGGTGGTGCTCTTGCTGCTGCCAGGACATGTTGGCACTCCAGTGTTGCAGCTGCAGCTGTTGCAGCTGTTGCAGCTGTACCTGCATGTTCCTCACCTGCTGCTGCAGGTCAACCACCTGTGTTTTGGACCTTGCATTTTCATGCTGCAGTGATGCATTCAGTGCAACAGTTGCCTGCCACTTGCTTGTGATGCTGGACAGGCGCGACAGCAAGTCCGTGTTCTCTGCCCTCAGGCTCTCAAGCTTCTGTCTGACCTCAGAGTGCTTCCCGGACATGGAGGCCAACTGCAACCACAACAAGGGCAGGGGCAAGTTGCAGGCAAGAACAGGTCTGCAGCACCAGTGGCACACACTGGTACCACCTCTGTTCAACCGGATGGCAGCATGCTGTGGTCCAGGCTCAACAATATCACTGTGTGTTGCTGGGCCACAGCCTGCTGCAAGGTGCATTCAACCCACTGTAAACCTGTGTGTAAGGGATGTGTTGATGTCACCAGACCCAGCTAGTGCTGTAATAAGCAGACTCCCCTTCTGACAATGGTGTCAGCCAGGTGCAGCAGGGCAGCCCGCAGGGCACTTATGATGGCTGCAGCTCGTGGATGACACAGCTGTGAGTTGGCTGGCTAACTCTCCACAAACACTCAACAGGTTTCCCTTCTGTGGTGTGCTGCACCACACTGGCTGTGGCACACAAACACTCTCACCTTTGACCTCAACAGCTCCATGTCCTCATTCCTGCGCTGCCTTTGGCGGCGCTGATTGAGCTTGTTGGCCTCCCTCCTGGCCTCAGTTGATGGTGCTGAAGCAATCATGGGCTTCACGGATGCAACTCCTGGACTGCTGCCACGCGGCACTGCATTTCCTGCTTCCCCTGGTGCTGCCTGGGTGTTGGTTGCAGAAAAGGTCATACTGCTGGTTCGCAGCTGGCTCAGGCCGTTGCTGCTGCTGCTGCCACGCAACTGTGTGCTGCCAGTCGCACCCAACTTGGCACGGCTGATGAGGGTGGCGCCATCAAAGCCGCTCGGGGAGTGTGGTGTGGCAGCAGCAGCAGCGGCAGCACCTGCTGCTGCTGCAGTTGGAGAATGTAGAGCACCTAGTGGAGCCTGCCACTGCTGACTTGCTTCTCTGCTGTACATGGTCTCTGCAGGGGAGCGGTTGGTGGGGTCAAGGTGTGCAGGAACAGCAGGGCACCAGGGGCCTGCATAACCTGATAATGGCTCCAATAGCGGCGCTTGCCCTGTAATTGATGGGGCTGCTGTGGCCGTGTTCAGTCCCATGAGCCATGCCATTGGATCCAGGCTACAATCAGTGGCTGCAACCGCTGCTGCCTGCTCTGTTATGTGGTCTTCCATTTGACAGGCAACGTCGACATCTTGCAGCTGGCTGCATGCACTGTTGGGAGCTGTTGGGGCATCGCTGCTGCTCAGGAGGCTGTCTACCTGCTCTGGTAGCAACGGGTCAAAGGCATCATGGCTTGCCGGCAACATCTCACAGCTCACTCCAGTTGATGCTGCTACTGCGCACGGAGCAGCTGGAGGTGCACCATTGTGCTGTGAGTGTACTGCAGACCAGGCATTGCTGCCAGAACTAAGGAGTAGGTTGGAATTGCGGGTGTTTGCAGCGCTCATCCCACTGCAGACGAGGGGGTCCTGTCCAGGTGGCGGGACCTCGTCTGCAAGCTGTAGACCATCCAAGAACGCAGGCGGCCACGTGCTGTCTTTGTGAGCGGGATACGCTGCAGGGGCACTGGCAGGCATGTGTGACATCCAAGCACTACCTTCGTGTTCCATTCTGCTGCTTCTTTTGGCCACGGAGTTGCAGCACACCTGTTGCGTTTATATATACGGGTGGGTCAGGAGCGTGAGAGAATCAGGGGACCGCAGGGCGCATTTGAAGTTGCATACTGCGATGTGCAAACGGATGTGCAAACATACCTTGAATATCCGCACCTAAAGATGAGCGACGTCTACGCTTCAAGACTACGAGAGCCACACCAACGCACGAGCCCTACCCCGCACTGCCTTTGAGCGTGTGTGCAACGTTCTGAAGCCCATTATAGCTCTTAATGCCATGGAAAACTATATCTGCACGTACATGGCCTGTCAAGCTCAGACGAAAGAGGCGCCTTTATGTAAAGAGCCGATGCCGTGCAATTGGTTGCCTTGTTACGATGCTTGAGACATATGCTAGAGTACTGTGCAAGATGAGCTTGCTGTCCAGCAAATGTGAGCACGGGTGGGGGAAAAGGACGTCACTAAGAGATCTTCCCCGAGATACCGGGGGCACAATCGACTGTCGTAATTCACACTCTCAGCAGGGCAAGAGCTCAAAAGAGCGAGGTGAAGATGTCTGAGAGTCCTTGAGGCAGGGCGGGGCTTGTCGGTACCATCCGCTCAGGTGTCACCCTGCCCTTAGTAAAGTTACCTCGGAGACGGGTTGACAAGGCAGTGATTCAAGGGTCAACAACGCGCCTAATCACCGCATATATAAAGGTAAAATGGTGACGATATTTGAAAAGAACTTGTTGCATATCTGCACCGTTTCGTGCGCCTGTACGGGCTTACCGCCCTCGTGTTATGTCATGAACTGATCAGCCTCATTAGTGCCTCGTCAGTCTGCGAGGTGAGTCACCCCATTATATACCTGTGGGCCAGGATTGGGCGCGTTGCAGGACAGCCTCAACAACCCAACCGGCGCCTGAACATCTTGGTCAGCATGTGCCTGTAGTATGTGGCATTGCGACTGCTGCGCGCGCAGCGCGCGTACACTGCTGGTGGGCAGCGATGAGAGCGCAGCAACCGGTGAGATATGCGAGGCTGTTAGAGAGGCCAATATCATATGAGTCACATGTACAAATAATTTACAACCACCGCATTATGCCAGTGGTCTCGTAGATGAATGCACAGAAGCTTCTTAAGTGTATGACTTGAGCAGTCGCTTGGCCCCAGTAGGTGGCTGACAGTATTGATGTCAGGACATACAATTGTCTTTTGTCTTGAAGACACAAGAAGAAATGATAACACAGCCAAGACTCCTTGAGGCCTGCTTGTGCAAAACTAATCTGTTACTGTGTTTACGAAAGTGTTGCCTGTGATGTTGGCACAACGTTTTGTATCAAACCCTGTACAGGTACCCTGGACAGTACCATGGTTGCTGTTGATTGCGTCATGCTTCATGTTGGGTGTCAGGTACAGCAGCAATGTGTGGTGTCATGGGTCATGTGTGTGTTCACTGAACAAAATCTGCCAAAGGGTGGTATTCTTAGATGTGGTATATTATGTGTTGCATAGGGTAGCGTTCACCACTTGCTGCTCATTTTGTTGTATGGCCTCTGACACTGTCAGCGGCTGGTGTGTCTTGTGTTGGAGTCGGTCATCCTCACTGAGTGGGGTTTGTGTCTTGAAGGCACCTTCTCCCCGGAGGCTGGTTTAATCTTGGTGTGCCAGTGTGGCTGAGCCACCAAGTACTTCTCCCAAGGGCCTTGCGGCCGGAAAGGTTTCTTCTTCTTCTTCTTCTGTACAGGTACCATACACTGTCTCAAACCCTGTACAGGTACCATACACCATGACCGCTTCATGACTCATGCCACATCCTGAAACCAGGTCCAGACCTGGAGATCTCCATGAACATGTCACTGGGCAAATGCCCGTCATGCTGCACATGTTGGCAATGAACAGACATGTAAAAGAGATAGAGTCATGCAACATCAGATGAGCTGGCAATGAACAGACACGTATAACAAACAAAAGTACCTTTATACGTACATGTGTGCTGTGTTCCAGCTGGCGAGGCATGCTATTTAGAAGGGGTCAAGTATGAAGCAGCAGTTGATCCTGATTGCAGCACTCCCTAGGAACCTTTTTATCGTGGTATCACGCAGAAGACGAGCGGTTTGCATGGGGCTATTTCTCTTTACTGAAATAGCAGGCACTGCTACTTCCACTGCCTTGGTCACAACAAAGCCTGGCAGGAGGTGCACAGAGTCACACCACCTGAACACACACGTTGATGATGCAGTGTTTGGCATGCAAAGAGCAGCAACTTAATCCTTTCACTTGCGTGTAAGCTTCACCATTTCCAACTGCTGCTGCACCTGCCGTAGAGCTGCCGCTGCAGCCTCCCTCAGGCCATCATCCCCACCAGCCCCAGTGCTGACTATGTCAGACAAGTAGCTGACTGCATCAGTCAACAGCATCAGCTGCTGCCTGTAACCGTGACCATCCGTCCCACCGGCCTGAGAACCAGGCTGTAGCCCTGCCAAGCCCTGCATTGCCAATGCACAGCGATATTTGGCAATCACAAGGCCGGGGTCTTCTTCCAACACTGCTTCAAACTTGTCGATGGCTGCATTGTAGAGTTTGATGGCCGTTGACGGCTCTACTGCCAGCTCAGCTCGGCCCACCATGGCCTTGCCCCAGTTGACCAGTGCCCTGCTGCTCCAGCCATCCACCTCCAGCACTCGGCGGAAGATCTCACCAGCACGGGTTAGCAGGGCTGAGGCTTCACTCCTGCACTCAGGCAGACAACAGGAACAGACAACGCACCAACAGTTACAGCACCCAGTTAGCACAAGCCACCACACACAGTCCCAGTCTGCTGTCACTACTTTTGTGTGTCAGCACCTCTGGCACCTCTGGCACAGGGCATGCACAGTGTCACATCGCACCTGAGGCGTGTGTCAGCCACCTGGACGCTCTGCACCCCTGCAGCCCCCAGGCCCCCCTGCATGGCAGCAAGCCTCAGCTCATCAAGCAGCCCCTGCTTCAGCTCCCCTTGAGCCAGCAGGGCATTGCCCAGGTTCCCAAGTGCCCGTGTGTCCTGTGGCAAGGCCTCCACTGCCCGGTTGAAGCACGCTACTGCTCCCTGCAGCTGAACTTCAGCAGCGGCAAAGTCAGGACCAGTAGCTGTGTAAGACCCCGAACCGCGGGTGGCTTCCCTGCCTGCCCTGAGGAGGCGCAGGCCCTCTGTGCGGAGCTGCTCATCAGTCAGCGATGTTGGATCCGGAACAGACAATACCGCTGGTACAGCCATTACCGCTGGCTGCCGCTGCTGCTGCACAGATGGGCTTGGCTGCGATGTTGCTGCAGTGGAGTCTCCATGCTGCGACCGCTGTTGCTGCTGTGCTGCTGCTGTTGCCGTCATGGCTGACCATACGCCAGACGCAGAGGTTGTAGCACCTGGCCATACATCTGCAGCTGTACGAGCACTGCCGTTGGTGAAACTTGTTTCTGGAACGCCATCACCTGCCTGCACTGCTGAAGGCACAGACTGTTGCTGCTGTTGATAAGGATACCAACCGTCAACTGCTGCTTGCCCATAGGGTGGCTGCTCCGGCTGCTGCTGGTTTAGCTGTGCTGGGTGAGTGCTGCTGTCAATGGCTGGATGTGTCAGCCGACCAGTGCTTATTGTCTGCTGCTGTTCCCTCTCATCAGGAGGAGCACCTGCACCGCCATCATCGTAGCCGCCCAACACCTGCTCACGCACAGGTTGCCCTGACTGGCCACTTGCTGCTGCAGTGACGTCTGCAACTGCCTGTGGTGCGGCAACAGCAGCAACACTTGTAAGCTGCTGCTGCAGCACCTGCAACTGCAGCTCCAGACCATAGCATGAGTCCCTCAGCTGTTCTGAGAGTTTCCTGCTGATGTCAGCAGCAGCTGCTGCCAGGTGTTGTTGAGCTGCTTCTGCTGCAGCATCTGCCCTTCCCTGGCCTGCTGCTGTCTCATCTTGGCCATTGTTGCTGGTCATCAATGCTTGCTGTTCTGCAACCTGCGTAGCAAGTGACCTCACCTGCACCTGCAGCTCACCACACACCTGCTGAATATCACCCAGCATATACCTGACCTCTGCTATGCCCTCAGCAGCTGCGTTAACTGCTCCTGCAGCTGCAACAACAGCTGCTGAGTCACTGGCGCTGAACAATGCACTTGTATTGCTGATCTCAGTGGCAGCAGCAGCAGTGGGACTGCCAGATTGAGTAACAGCCAACCCTACTTGCACAGGAATATCCATCTGCACCTGCTGCAATGCTGCTGCTAGCCCTTGAACTTGCTGCTGCAGTGACAGCAACAGCTCCATGACCTGAGCCGTATCTTCAGCAGCTGCTGATGAGAAGAGTGATGAGCCCTGCCCCTGCCCCTGCTGCTGCTGCTGTTGTATGATGAGCATCAGCTGCTGCAACATCTGCTGCAGACTTCCAGAGCTGTTGTCAGCGGTCCACAACCCTGCAACCTGATTTGTCAAAAGATCTAGTTGCTGGCTAGTCTGCCCCAGCTGCCCTACCAGCACCTGTAACCTGTCACCTTCCATACCACCAGCGACCAATGTCTGAAGCGCGCCCTCAACCTGTGTCAGCCCCTGCAATACCTGGCCCGCAACGCTTGCTAGACCAGATGTAACAGTTGTCATAACAGTCTCGTGTGCTTCTGCTGCTGCCTGTTGTGCTGCTATCAAGGGTGCCAGCTGTGCTGCTGCTGCCTGCTCTCCCAGCTCAGGGATGGACTGCACCAGACGCTCAAGTCTTGCCAGGCGCCTGCCCAGCGCCTCCCACTGACCTTCATCCAAAGGTGTTGGCCGGGGGGGCTGGCCAAGAGCATTCATGATATCACTCTGTGAATCATGCAGGACAGACACAAACATCGTTCAGAACACTGCTGTCTGCAGACATGAGCACTGCTGCTGCTGCTACATAGGAGGGTTGAGGAGCTGACGCAACAATTGAGGAGTCTTTATGCTGGTTGAACGCAGAGACCCTAGACAGACTGGTCCAAAGCCCACATGAATGATATTTAATATTGTTTAAAGCAATCACCACAAAGTGAGCCATGGGAATGACCAACAGTCAGGCGCTGACTCAATTTTTGCCCACACACCTGTTGGCTCAATAACTGCTGTGTTGTGGCTGACACTTCAGCTGCCAGCAGGTCCCGCAACTCAGCCACAACTGATGCCTGATCAACAGCAGCACCACCTGATGCTGCAGGCTGCTGTTCATCCAGGACCACCAGTGGAGATTGCTGCTGCTGCTGTGCTGCTGCTGCCTTTGCTGCTGCTGCTGTGACCAGTTGCGGCAGCACCTTCAGTGGCTCTACCGCTGTTGCCACCTCGACCCGCACTGAGCTCTGCAGTGCTGCATGCGCATCTGTGAGGCTGCTGCTGAGGGTGTTGCTCAGACGAATGAGACCGTCACTTTGTGCCTGCTCAAGGCCGGCAAGAGACCCTTCAACAACCTGAGAGGGAACAGGGCAGCAGCACCATGATAAACATGCAGGTGAAGCTGATACACCTGGCAGTACAATTGCTGCCTGCCGGGGTTCAACATGTGTGCAGAACACGTTCATCAGTATCAATCTCAAACACATACAAAGTTGGACAACACCAACTCAGAGGCGCTCCTAGGCGAGCCATGTACCTAGCTGATCACATGCTACTTGTGCGTTCAGATGTAAACGGACCGAAGCTGCTGGTTACTCACCGCCAAGCGTATGTCAAGTCTCTTGAGCGCCGCATTGCTTTCTGCCAGCCACGGCCCCAGCGCCCCTGCTAGCTCAGCCTTGACCAAGGGACCGACCTCGGAGGCAATCAGCCCCGCCATCATCTGAGTTGTCTGTGGAGGCATGGACCCACCCTGGCTGAGGCCAGCCGGGCTCTGCTGCAGGGTTTGCTGCAGGGCT
Source organism: Coelastrella sp. MACC-549 (assembly GCA_018290735.1). Lineage (NCBI taxonomy): Eukaryota > Viridiplantae > Chlorophyta > Chlorophyceae > Sphaeropleales > Scenedesmaceae > Coelastrella > Coelastrella sp. MACC-549. The sequence goes on along the minus strand of JABEVS010000598.1, from coordinate 15,704 downwards.
GAACCCAGGGCACTGACACCCACAGCCGCTTCACGAGAATTGCGAGCTGCAGGAGCAACAAACAGCAGCCGGCAGGAGTGCGGAGCTGTAAGACAGAGTGAGCTGCCAGGCAGCCAACCCACCTGATGGAGGAACCCAACAGCGTGACAGGAAGCACACGTTGATGAATGTGTTGCCCACAGCCGGCTCAACACCAGCTTATCGCTGAAAGGTTGGGGTCAAGCAGCTCAGCAGACCTGATGCCTAGCTTTACCGCCACAAGCATTGTTGGATTTACTGCTCACCTGCTCCCACCACTGCACCCTCCAGTACAGCCAGCTTATCCTCCAAGGCTGCTAGGCGTGCGGCAGTGGCCGACTGCCCTTGAGCCTCCCGTCTCACCTGTTCAACTGCTGCTGCTGCTTCACTCAGCAACGCTGCACTGTCACGACCCAATGTGCTGCTCAGCTCTGACAAGTACTGACGGCCTTCCTGCAGGGACAGCAGTTGAACAACAACTGCCATGCAAGTTGCCAAGGGTTGTTGATACTAGTCGTACAGGGTTCTGCCAGGTGTGTGTAAAAGTGCAACACTGTGCTTGCTATGGCCCATATGCACTACCATGAGGCGATTACTGAGACAGATAGCTCTTGCCACCGCTGGATAGCTGCAAGGGTACTCGGTGTGCTGGACATTGTGTACATTAATACACCAAACAGGACGAGCTCATAACACTTTGCACAGTGCCATCAGTGTACGCGCTGAAGGCTGGCTGGGGTGCATTGCATACGCAGGAGCTGTCAACTTTATATGATGCTGACGCGCATACCTCGTTCGTCAGGTCCTCCCGTTGCAGTGCTGCAATGAGTGACACAACTGGCAGCACCAGAGGGAGTGTGAGGGCATATGTTGGGCTCACCACACCCAACAGCGCAGCCAATGCCCCTCCAACAGATCCTAACAATGCAGCTACGTCAACGGCTGTCCATATAGAGCGCTTCAGCTTGCTGCTACGGTGCGGTGGGCTTGCTGTAGCACCACCATCAGCTCTGCTTGAGGCAACAACAGCAGTCCTAGCCCTGGCTGCTCTGCAAGGCGCCTTTGGGGTTGCCACTGCCGGTCTACACCTGCTTATAGACAGCGGACTGAATACATGGCAAGGGCACCGCGATGGCAGTGCTGGAGGACTGTGGCAGCCAGGTCGGTGGGGGCTTGGCAGGTGACGAAGCATTGATCGCCTTACGGAGACAGTGCAGGCGTAATCTGCGCTTGACATCAAACAATCGCCACATGAAACGTTTGAAGCGCCTCACGAGATGCTATCATGGCGGAGCTGCAAACGCCAAAGCACGCAGCAAGCAAAAAATTAAGATTTTGTGAGATATTCCCGCAAAGCATGCATGAGTATTCATGGCGTATAACATTTACACCAGATACGTACGGTTGCACCCGCCTTCAGTACTCCGCTCCTCCCCTGCTGTGACACGTGTAGCTATGGAAATACCAGCCCATTGCAGCTCGCCGTTGCCGCAGTCTGCAGCGTGACAACACTCTGCATACCAGTGTTGTGATCAGCTTTCACGGGTCATCTGGCGGCGGGGTAGTGGTGATGGTGCACCACAGCCAGTAGCCTTGGAGGGACTGAGCCTATAGGGCCAGCATGCTAGCAGCAGATGCACGCCAACTACTCTCACATCGCAGCTATCAGCTATCATCAGCACCAATCAATAAAATACTGCATGCGCTGACAATTGTTGCAGCCGCTGCATGGGTCAGTGACCCATGACACACGCTTGCAAGTCCAGGCCTAACTCTACAGAGCCATAGACCTCCCTGCAAAGCGACTGAATTATCGAAAGATGCACTACATCCCCCTGAGAAGGTAACTATGGATTATCTATAAGGAAGATAAGGACAGTAGGAATCCTGCTGCATCCTCAAGGCTTGTTGCGATTTACTTTAAGCAGGGACCAGTGTGGAACAGGAACAGGGCCGTTAGGCGTGTGGGCCACTGCAGGGAGCGTGTGAAGGCGTTTAAAGAGCACAGTGTCCTGTGGTTAACAGCGCATAATGTGGTACTGAGCAGGACCTCAAGGCACGGCTGGTTTTCAAATCGGGCATTCCTTGGACTTGTTGCTTTGTTAACCACCCTGCCTGGACAGGTGGCGGCCAATGGCTGAGCACATACCATAGCAACAGCTTTGCCACGACATGACGATAGACCACAACAAACTTGACACCAAACAACCCTTTTATGTTGTCTGGTTAACTTCATTCAATGATGCTCCTCTGTGTGGCTGTGGAGTACGAAAGGTCCTGTCTGGGACTCCCAGCTGGGACACACCTCGTAAGGGCCCTTGTCGCTTGATCAGATGGAGAGATGTTTGCTCGCCAATTGACAGAAGCCAATGGCAGTCCAGAGCACGTCTGACAGAGTTCAGGTTGAAACCGCCGAGCTAGTCTGACTGTGACACAACAAGTACACTGTAAACGCCATCATCAGTAGATAGAAGTCGATGCAGACTGTTTTATTACATTTTCATTACTATAGCTGCATGATCTTGCTGATGATTGCGGAATCCAGCCCGTGCTGTAGCAACAGGCGGTAGTTTCTATCATCGGGTGCATCGTATGCCGCCAGGATTTCACAAAGTCTTTCAAAATAACATAATCGACCGCAGCAATGTGCCCTCGACAACTCACGAGGACCTGCTGCGCCTCACTGGTGTTCTCTCGGACGCTAGCCTCTCGCCTGCTGAACGTCTTGCAATTTACGATGACATTGTAGGCCTGAATGCAGCAGCCAATCTACATGCTGGCGCTGCAGCTGACGATGCGCCCAGCTCTGTTACAACACCTGTGCTGTCTTCAGCAGGACCTTATCATCCGCGGCCTGCCCGACAGCAACGGCACATCGCAGGGCAGCCAGGGCCAGAAAAATCACATTATGTGTCAGAGGAGGAACAGACGGATCAGGAGCTACAGCGCATCATCAGCTCAACATATCTGGCCGTTGACAGTCATGGCCCAGAGAGCTTGCCTCCCCAAGATTGCAACAACGCCTTGCACAACAAGCAGCATAACCAGCTTGCATCACTGCATGCGGCTGTGCAGCAGTTTCGCAGAAACCAACAGCCCAAAGAGCAACCCATGCCACAGCAGCACTCTGCAATGCCACAGCAGCAGCAACAGCTGACTGCGCAAGGACACAGTCATCAGCAGGAACAGCAGATGCCGCCAGACATCTCACAGCTGATGAAGAATGAGCAGCCAGTACACCAACAGCTCTACTTCATGTTCTTGCAACAGCCGCAGCCACTCGAACATTGTGTGCCTGATGGCTGCATCCCTGCAGTGCAGTACTCGCAGCAGCACACACCAGAAGTCGCTGCAGGTGCTGTGTCCACTGCTGGGTTCCATGGCGCCCACCTGTTGCACCAGAATTTTTTTTCACAACAGGCATCAACAGCAGTGGCAAGAGCTCCATCAGCAGGTGTGGTGGTTAACAGCATAAGCAGTTCCAGAGCACCACTGCAGTCATCCACCACAGATGCAGCAGCAGCTATAGCAGTGACAGAGGTTGTGGGTGGGACAAGCAGCGATACAGTGCCTGGGCTAAAGCAGCATAAGCAGCACCATAGATACACTACCAAACCAAGCAGCCATAATGAGGGTTGGACCCACACTGAGGGACAGATGGCCATCCACAGTGAGTCAAGACAATGTGACACAGCTTTTGCAACAGGGCCAGACAGCCTCAGTGCACAGCAGCAGGAAGAGTCCAGTCCATGGTATGAGCTGGACGCCCTCAACTCCCTGCCACCCAGCACTGCGCCTGTTCCTGGAGACGACTGCAGCGAGGACCGGCAACCAGCCTTAGGAGGCTCACGCGTTAGAGTGAGGAGGAATAAGGTGTGCACAGACCTGACAGGTGAAATCCCATGAATGCAAATCAACCAATGGTGATCACTGTCCATAACAGGTTTCAGCCATAACAGGTTTCAGCCATAACAGGTTTCAGCCATAACAGGTTTCAGCCATAACAGGTTTCAGCCATAACAGGTTTCAGCCATGGACTTGCACGTGCACAGTGTGTGATTGGGGCCTTGATGACCATCATGCACGTGTGCCTGGTCTGGACTTGAGGATCTCAAGTTCACTTCTTGCAGGTTGCAGAGTTGCAGCAGTCGGTTCAGGCCCTGAGGCTGCAGGTGTCACAGCTGTGTGAATCCAACACTGCCTTAAGACAACAAGAACAGCAGTTGGAAGGGCAGCTGGCCCAGAAGGAGAGTATGGTTGCAGCTATGCTGGCTGAAAAGGTACGCACTGACTTCATTTGCTGCACTTTGTGCATTGGAGGCCGTTTCTATTCTGCTTCCGGCATGATCTGCTTGCCAAGATTCAGACAGCTTTTATTTGAAGCACCCATACGTTTGTTTCTGCATGTGCATGTGCCTTACAGTGGGAGTGTGAACAGCGGTTTTGATGTCACAAGGCCTTCTTCACTGCTCCGCGTGTGCTTCAGCTTGTTGTGCATCTTGCTCATGCAGCATGAGGCCGTGGCCTGGCAGCCGGGCCATGAGCAGCAGACAGCAGGGGGACAGCTGCCCCCCCTGTCATCAGCAGCAGCATCATCAGCACAACAAGCGGAGAGCGAGGGATGCAGACTGGCAGAACCCTCCCTGGGCTACCACCCCTCTGCCTTCAAGCAGGATTACCTGCCAACCGTCAATGGTGGACTACCCAGCCCTGGCATGTTTCCAATGTTCTCTCCACTCCCTCAGAGTGCAGTGCTGGTGTCGGCCAAGGTGTGGCAAGCACCGCTGGAAAGGGCTCTTAGCTGTAGTATCAAACCTGCAACTTATGGGTTGCACATGCTTGCTCATCAGCACAACCTGCAAAAAGCCAAGGGGAGGGCTGCAACTTGCAGCAATGGCATCGACTCAGCTGCTGCACTTTGCCTGCTGTCCACGCGTTGCCGCAGAACATCACTCGTTTTGTCCAAGATGCTCGTGAGCTGCGTGCTGCACATGCTGGCACTGACGTTGAGCAGGCAGTAGAGGACCACCTGCTGATGAGGATCAGCACGCTGCAGGGATTGATGAGAAGGTGTGGAGCACAAGCTGACAAACAGACAACTCAACCTGCTAGTAGCACTCCAAGCGTATTATGCCTCATCAAGATATGGATGATGTAGTGGTCTCCAACAGTTGGACTTGCCATGGCTGCACTGCATGTATATTGGGCCACAGTTGCACTAAGCACCTGGTGTTGGGCTCGCTGCCTCTGTTGTAGCTGTGATCAGTCCCAGCAGGATTTATTGCAGTGTTGAGCTGGATAGCTCCTCATGCCGTGAAATTGCCACTGATGGATTATGGCAGTGCTGTTCAACAACCAGGTCAACTCAATGCTGCACCAGATTGTGTTGCTGTCATGTTCAAGTGGTTGCTAACACTTTGTGTTGCTGCAGGTACAATGTGATGAACCCGGTGTTTATGTACCAGCTGCGTGCTGTGAACCTGTCCACGGGTCAACCTGACACGCCACCAGTCGGCCACTGGGCCACCATGGCTGAGCTCATGAAAGGCATGATCACAGCGCAGGAGACCAACCACATGCAGTTGAGCTTCAGACTATTCAAGGCAAGCCTGGTGAGAAGCACAGGGAGCTACCAATGACCATGGCCAATCTGTGCCCGGACTCAAGTGTGAGCAAATCAACAGTAGTTTGTTACCATTTGTTCTGCTTCCAATGGTGCTGACTGGCATTGCTGCATGGCGATCCCCAAGGTTGACCGATCCTCTTCTGCTGGGGTCATTTCAACTGCCTTGCGTTGCCATTGCTGCTTCTGCTGCTGTTGTGTGTTTCACTCCAGCGGGCCGTCAAGAAGGAGCAGGCCTGGGTTGTCAATCAAATCATCACAACAACAAAAAGACTGCAGAGCAGCAGGGAGGGGTGTGCAGATCAGCAGCATCAACGCAGCAACGGCAGCACTGCAGCCTTGGAACGTGTTGCAGTGGAGCATGTTGCAGATGTTGAAAGCATGAGGCCGTCAGCTGCTAATGAATGCTGTGGTGGTCAAGGCTCAGCCCAGTTGTGCAGCGCTCACAGCTCAAGCAGTCATGCATTGTCAGACAAGTGTCTGCTTGAACAGCTGCAGTTGCAGCAGCAACTAGATGACCTGCTGCAGCAAATGCAGCAGCTGTTGCTCCGTGAGCATGATCAGCACTTCATCTTGCTGTGGAGCTGTGCCAAGTTGCCAAGCAGCATCAAAGTGTTTATGGAGGTACGGGGTCAGCATCAACATTGCCTGCGTAGGGTTTCTTTTTGCTGAATGCTACAAACTGGGGATCATCAGCAGCTGCATAGGGCAACATGCTACAAAACAAGTAATTCTGGCCAGATGCTGGCAGGCATAACAGCAGCCTGTGGCATCATGAACTCGCTGAGGCGCTATAACATTGAAGTGTAGTGTCATTTGACACAGAGTTGATGGGAAGACACTTGTTATCTGCCAGGCTTGGCTGCAGCTTCACAGCTGATGCAACATCAGGGACGTCCCGGCAATGTCTACTGCTGGTCACCAGGACTGACTGTTTGTGTTGCTGCCATCTGCTGTTGTGTCACAGCTCCTGCTGGCCAGTTACCCCTACTTGGTGAACTACCATGAAATACTTCCGCACCTCTTCACAGGAGTTTGACAGGTGCAGGTGACTGGCTGGCCCCAAAATCTTGGCCTGTGACCCAGTCCTCTGCAACAGTCCTGTTGCAGACAAGTCCATGACAGGCCGCAGCAAAATTCTTCTGGCGGTAGAGGGCTACAGAAGCATACCTGCAGCTTCACTGCTCCTTCATGATCACAGTCTGGTCACTGTGCATGCCTCGTCATCATGGTTAGGGTCCCCCCTTAATGGAGGCCCCAAGGTGGTGTGTGCACAGAAGCAGCTGGGCTCACATCAACTTGATTTACAACATGGAACAGCGGTACAACCATCTTAGATTGTGACATACAGCTGCTGATGGTGCTGTAAACGCATTATGCAGCTGTATAAAACAAGACTGTGCAGCTGCTGCTCAATGCTGAACAAGAGACGTAGCGTGATGTGTGACAATGGCAGGCTCATTTTGACTTATGCACATCACACAAGCAAGGATTTTTTCTAACAAACATGTATGATGTGCAGTCAGTGCAGACACCGTGGTGGAGAAGGGTGCCTGGAGGCCACATCCAGTGTCACTGGGGACACGTGTTAGGTCCTGTGGCAGATCATCACACCAGGGCGTCACACCTGCATGTAGTGGCACGTAGTGGGGACTGTTCACCAACATGTTATGCATGCACAGTTACTGCAGAGTGTATCACGAGTGATTCTGGCTCATCATTTGAATTAAATGTACAGGTATGAGGGATAAACAACTGGTGTGGGCCACATTTGGGAATCAAGTATGTATATATTGGCCCCTGACATTTCATCTAATTAGGGCAACCACCTTCACACACACACAGATGTGATGACTGAGCTGAGGAAGCCCTGGTGCTGTCGCGGCACATGTTGTGACTGAGCATACGTCACTGCTAGTGATGGCTGTAAGCAGTCAGTGGTGGCGCTGTCTGAGGTGCTGTCCCTGAGTGGCCTGTGAGTGGGAGGGGCCCAGCAGCAGTGTTATGTGGAAGCGGTGCAGCTGTGGGGCAACCGGTTCTTGTCGGTTGCATGTTGCACAGAGTGTTATGGGAATGTTTTTGTCCCTGCTTCCAAGAGGTGGAAGTATTCTCACTGCCAAGAGGTCCAAGGCAAGTGCCACCATTACTACTACTACACCTTCAGCGGTTGTCAAGCAGCATGTGTGGGGCTTGCTAATATCAGTATTGTGTGGCTGGTTGTACAAGTCGCTTACAGAAGTTACCATGCATGTTTGCCGCAGTCGTAGGACACAAAAATTAGCCTTTCCCAGGCGGATATATGGTGCCCATGGTCAGTATGTCAAGTCTTGCGTCCTGTTGCGTCAGCATGTGGTTTTGATTCCCCCCATGCTGTATGCCAGCTGATGCTGGTTTCAAGTTGGAGCCCCTACAAGTAATCAGCTCTGCACTGTACATTGAAAATTGGCAATCTCAGCAATAGTCTACCATGCACACACTTCTATTGCTTGTGATGTGTTGTGGTTGAAGAAGTGTCAGATATGCCAGCATTTGTGCACGCATGTGCATGCGACTGCCACCCAAATGGAAGACAACTTGAGCTGAGAAAACCCCTTCAGAGTAGATTCAAGGTGCTTTTGCAGTACAGCTGCAGGGCTAATGTTATTGCTGCTTCACAGATTGTTTGTCTCTTTGCAATGCACTTCACATTAACCATGCTGTGAGTGGAGTCAACCCCCTATGCTCAGACACCCGTGTGTACATAAGCCTTGTTGTTGGCAGATGCTTCATCATGGCAACAACCATTGTGCAGCATGCATGCCCGTTGTCTGTGCACGTACTGTCCACCATCACCTGTGGAATGGTAACACACCCTTGAGCAGCTGTTGTGTGCTAACAGGGTGTTGTGGCTCTAAAGCCAGATTTGGTAAACTTTCTTTCACCTTGATGGGGTGACAGGACCTCATCAAGTGGGGTTTGCGACCTGAGAAGCTGGCAGTGATGCATATGCCTGAATTGACATGGTATGACTCTCTCTTTTGTGCTTCAGACTGCTGATTGGTGGGATCAGGCATGTTGGTGGCTGATGTGTGTGCGCGGCTGTGTACATGCACAAACCATTTGTATGAAAACGTTGAGCCACCAATCTGCAGCTGCTGACTGTGCTGCGGGTTTCAGAGCAAGATCTGCTGTGCTGTATCAGCCAGATATGTCCTGCACTGCCACCAAGCTCAGCGAAGCATTGCAGTCACCATGTTCCCTGCTGCTTGTGGATAAGTCATATTTCTGACAGCCGGAGGTACTCTATGTTGCCATGCACAGAAATAATTTGGATAGACAACAGTAGCATGCAACTATTCAGCCCCATTATACTGCATAGCTGCAGTGTATACAGTGCATTTAATTTTGACAAGCAACCGTGACATGTGTGACCCTGGTTGAATGGCATCAATTGTGGACACACACAACGCCTGTCAGCACATTTGCCATAGCATTTCTACTTGCTGCGTGGTTAAATTCTTTCTTTCACATTGTATGTGCTTCAAGTTGGCATGATGATTCACATGCATCACACATATGTGTCCAGTGACTACACAATCCTTGTGTTGCATATCTCAGTATTTCTGCGGGCCGTCACTGAGGTGGCACTATGTGGTGCACACGGCGAACACGGGCTTCGACGTGGATTGCTGCTGCTGTTGCTGGTGATAGCAGGCCTGTCACTTGCCGATGAACACCTATGGAGGCCAATGTTGTGACACCATGTAGATGTCTAGGATGTTATGCAGACTTGGTATAAGAGCCGTCTGCACCCAAAAGCCATAGGGATGGAGCCTGCGCACTACCAGAAGTGTTTTCAACCATCCGATACTGATTGATATCGAGGCTCGCCAGGTTCGGCGCATCCAGTTGCTGGCATGGCGTACAACTGTATAAATAGACTCTGGTACCTCCTGCAAGCCGCTATCACGGACACCAGAAGTGACACCCCCGCCCCCCGCGCGCAATCAATGCGCCAGTACAGCCTGCACAGGCAACTGCAATTTAAAGAGGCGCTGCACCATTACAAAAGAATTGTTCTGTCCACTGCCTAGATGCGGGGGGTTACCAGAGCACACCGAGAGCCTCGAGAATCCGTTAGACCATTTACGGGCTGATATGGTCTATGTCGAGAGCATACTTGTCGTTGTCAGACAGCAATTATTTTAACTACCAGCAGACATCAGTCTCTGACGTCGTGACCACAACCATATTGTTGTATCGTTACCTACAAACAAGCGGCCAGCCTTTTCAGGTGAGTATTGCGCTGCTGAGTAATTCAGCGGGTTCAAGGTACAGCATGCACTGCTTGAATCGCGTGCTTGTTGATGCGCAGAAGTTTTTGGCCTGGTCCTGAGTTACCGGAAGCAGCAGCTGCTGGCTGCTGCCGCATGGAAGGTGACTACACGGAGATCCAAGTACTCTCAACCTCTAGTATAGTGCACATTCAAGCTCTTCACGCCCATGCCAGGGCGTCAGAAGGCCCTATTCATTGCTGTTGCAGCATTGGCAGCTGCTGGAGTAATTGCAGCAGCAGTGGCAGTACCTGTGTCAATCACCCGCAGGCGTGCTGCCGCTGCTGCAGCAGCAGCCAGTAGCTCGCCTGCTTCACGCAGTGGGAGCAACATTGTAGAGCCTCAACAGCAATCAGAGCAAAGCAGCAGTGACCGTGTCACTGAAAGAGGCGCCAGCGGAGGCACTGCTAGTGCTATTAATCTTTCCAGCATGCTTCCTCCTGAAACCCCTGTTTGCAATGGAGTGCCAGGGCTGTGTGCTGTTCCTGTAAGGTGGGCTGCCAAGCCTTGCAAACTGCTACAGCTTCTGCAATAAGGCCCCCTTCCTCTGATGTTTGCTGATTACTTATGACCCACCAAACCAACAGCACCAGCATGTCGCACCCAGGAACACCAGGTATTGTGTAATGACACGACTCAAAGGCCAACTTGCATACTAAAGTGAATGACAGAAAACAGCACTGCACAGCCGCCATTCTCAAGATATGCTGTACAGCAACTCGTGCCAACACCTTCAAGATTGCAGCAGGTGCACATGTCACCATGAGAAACCCCTGTGGTGCAGCGCCAGTTACTCGCTGCATTGATTTGTCGCAGTTTTACACGGTGCATGCAGGCTGGTTACCTTCCCTGGCACTCATAACTCCATGGCCATCAACAACAAAGAGACGATTGCAGAGAACCAGAAGCTCGGCTTCCGGCAGCAGCTGCAGGTGAGAACGCACACACTGTGCCAGCCAAACAGCTAGCAGAGTCTGGATGACAGGCACACTGGCCTTATTGCTACAGGCGTTGTATGTGGTTTTTGCCACATCTAGGCTAGGGCTAGGCGTGGCTGCGAACATCTGCTTCTTGTTTACACTGGGTTGAGATGTCACACAGGCAACCCAACGGCTTTTCAAGATGATGTGATCAACTGGTTGAAATGATGTATGGGTTGCCGAATAATGTATAGGTTCAGACTGATGTACAGGGTTGATTCAATGTAGGGTCTTAAATGACTTCAGACAGATATATTACAGGTGTTGCTGCCCTGCCCTGTTCCTACCCAATCAGTGATAGTTGGTGGCTGCACTAGCTGGCCTGTCAACAGCACTGTCCACATACTGTGCAAGGTCTGGAGTTCTCAAGGGGCCTTGGCATGTCAGTGCTCTGTACCCTGCTTGAACATAGCTGTCACATGTGCATTACTTTTGCAGGCGGGAGCTCGGCTATTTGACATAGACTATGCTGGTGACAACTTTGGGCGATTTGGTCACTGCTTCTCATGTTTCTGCAGCTTTGCGTCCGACCCAGATGAGGCCGACCCTACAAAGGTAAGCGGCAGTAGGTGCAGCTTATCTGCTGCAGCGCATATCACAGTGCTTGTGTGCTGCTGGTCCTTATATATATGTGCTTAAGTGGTTTGAAATTGGCAGCAGCAGACAAGCTTGATGGGCACCATGCACTCAGTTTGTTGGCATCGCCACCACTCTGAACCTGTGCTGCCTGCCTGCCATTTCCGGCAGGTGTTCACTGTGATGGCTGACTTTCTCACTGCAAACACGCACGATGTGATTGTGATTGGCCTCAGCAATATAAACTGTGGAGATGTACCGACAGCAAGGACACAGTTGCTTGGGCTGCTGGCACAATCGCCGCTCTACAACTTCTTAGCAACACAGGTGATGCTGTTGCCCCCCGGCATGTCACCCTGGCAACACTAAACTTGTGAGGGCTGCATGTTGGCTAGTCAGTTGTCCTGATACCGTTCTGCAACATTATCCTGTGGTGCATGCAGACACTTCCATGTGTTCTGGCAGAGATGCCTGTACACACCACTGCATCATGTGTGTGTCCCTTGCTGCAGGTTGTGACTGATAGCACCACCTTAGGTGACCTGGTCAGATCAAATCAGAGGGCAGTCATGTTGTTCTATGATCAGTGGACAACAGCTGAAGGTTACACCATCGGCAGCAAGGTGAGCGTCCAGCAAGAGTTTGTGATTGGAAATCTGAGTTCTCTGCCTTGCGGCTGTCTTGAGCTGTTGTGTGGATGTGTGATTGGTACTCCCAGCGCCACTGGGCCACATGCCCACATATGACACATCTTTAACCAATCATCAGTCTCATCAGTCCCAGTGGCTGGACGCTTGTGACAGAGTCATGCCCTGCTGCTTCTACGTGTGCAGCACGTGCCTAATCAGGAGCTGCTGAGGCTGTATGGCGAGAACGCAAGAGTGACTGCTGAAGGGGATACAGCCATCACTGCTCAAGTGTCCCAGGCCCTGTTCACCGACATCAGCTCACAGTTACAGCAGACTGCTGGTCAGAGTGATGTTGGCGCACCCTGGCGAGTGCTGGGCCTCTTCCCTTCTACATGTCTCAGCTGCTTGAACTCCTCCCAGTGTGGAGCACTGGCATGTGCAGTGCAGGTATGTGGAAACATGTCAGCTGGTCTGGCCACACCACATAGGGAGTAAAGCGGGGGGGGGGGGGGGGCGCCTGCACAGCGCAAGTCAGCAACATGGTGACCAACTTACCTCTCAACTTGAGAGGTGCATGGCATGCACACCGTCTGCGGCCAGAAGTTCAACCAAACTGTTTTGCTCTGCAGGCCAACAAAGCGACATATGTGTTGTGGCAGCTGGGAAAGCTTACTGTCAGCTGGCTGAAAGCCAGTGGCCACACACATCTAGTTCCTGCATTCAATGGATACCAAGTAGACTTCATAGAAGTACCTACAGATCAGCCTGGAGTGGTGGCAGCTGCTGCTCAACTGAATGAGGCTTCCTCCTGGATGTACAACCTGCACACTGCAGCAGCACCTGTTCTGGGCCTAGGCAATTGCGTCTGGGTTTTGGATGATGTGGCATATGCTGGTGGTTTGGTGTGTGCTGATCAGAACGCAGTGGGCATCAGCTCATTGCTGGGTGCAGGGGGGGTGACCTCCAGGTTAGAGTCAGGTGCCAATGGCACAGGCGGCGGGTCGAATCACCATCGCAGGCTGTTGAAGGTCGCTGGTGAAGGCAGCAGGAGTCTTGTTGTTCCTGCCAACAAAGAACTGAGGGTGCAGCTCCTGTCTGGCCTGATTGTTCGGAAAACAGTCACAGGGGATGGTCAGCAAACACAGGTATTGCCGCTTGATGCAAATGTTGATGCACTGCATGTATCTTGGCAGTAACCCAAGAAGTTACCAAGAATGTTGTGCTGGTGTAACCTGGTCTCCAACTGTGCCGCTGTTCCATGCGAAAATCTTTTCCAAGGGTCAATTACATAATCACAGTCATACCCTAGGGCCTGACACCAACTTTTCCAATGTCGCATTGATGAGCAAGTGCTATCTCCTGAGATACACCAAATATTTCAGGCAATCAAAATTGAATACCAAGTAGTACGTACTTCGTTGCAACTGCTAAAGTCGAAGCAGGATCCTCACCTGGTGCGAGATTATGGCCACCAGGAAGTACCGATGCTTTCTGACTGGCGCTGAAGGTTCTGTCAGCAAACAATTTCTTCAACAAAGTGAGCTGCAAGGATTAGCTACCCTCCGCTACCGTCTGCTCAGCAGCAGTGTAGACGTACAGCACTGCTCCTGAGCAGTAGTAGGCTTGGAAACTGCCTAACTTAAGCTGCAATCGTGACCTGTTGCAACTTCTACACTAGTGATCTGAGTCCAAACGCTGCGGTGCTTCGTATTCGCTTTACTCCCGCTTTAGTCCTGCAAATACTGTGATCACAACTGCTGCAGCTTGGGTCTCCTGAACCTTTTGTAATACCTTTCATCACGTACTGCTTGATTTGACTCTTTATCATGTATTACGTATGCAGGAGGCAATGCCGAAGGCCTACTGCGGCTACGCTAAAAGCTAGATCTGGAGTTCATATTGGCAGCTTGCCGGCCAGAAACCACAAAACATTGATGTCTGTGGCCCGGTGCTTACAGCAGGTGAATAGCATGCACTCCCTTATCTTAGTTTACTCATAATGCATTTCTTGCCCCAGCTGTGGCAGGACCTGTCTGACTGTCGCTTTGGCACTGAGGATCACCAGCCACCAACGGCCTAACAACAGCATGTGAGCAAATTGAGTCACTCAGCTGCTTGCAACTCTTTTGAGCGGTCATGGCTCACCATGAACAGCCCCAGCTGTGTTTGAACATTCAGCCTGGTTGCTAGAACGGATCACTGTGCCTTCTGTGCTGGTGTCCTGAACTGGTTCTTGGCATGAGCCTTACCATGACAGTGCTCCCTGGCCCTGGGGCCCACAGGGTGTTGCTGCAGCAGATGGTAATGCTGGCATGCCTGCTCCAACCCGCTACCACAGGCTCATCATTCTCCCTATCATATGTACTTGCAGATTAGTGTTACAGACATTGCCACAACTTGATGAGAGCAGCACTCCTCAGGCAGACGGTCTGCCTGCACCACTACTTTTGCACCGGCGGAGTCTGCCTGCATGTCCTGTAACAGCTAGTGAGGGCTTCTTCTTCAGTGTTTGGCATGATCAGCAAGATTCAGGGATTCACACCATAAGGTGTTGCTGTGGGACTGGCGATGATACTATGGCACTGACAAGGTCCAATGCAGGGGTGATGTATGGCTCCTGCTCGACACCAACACCCTTTCGGCCCCTCTTGCCATGGGGCTTGAAGCACTGACAAGCAGATATACTATTCCTGCACTCTGGTGAGCACTGATGGTCAGGTCGTCACTTGCAGCTGCAATTGCTATCAACACAGTTGCCGCTGATGCAAGACCAGTCACAGTGTGTGCTGGTGCAGATCTGCAGCATTGTAGCCCGAGCCTCAAATAAACCAGTTGTGTACAACGCCAATGCTTTTCATGCAGAGGCCATGCAGAATCCTGGCCCTCACTACTAGGTGCTGATTTAACATTGCATACTGCCGTACCCAGCACAGGCCATATCATATCTATTGCCAGTCACGTCTGTGCTTTACATTAACTTACTGCATATGCAATGCAATATAAACAGCTGGTCATCTGCTGGTGACATGACAACCGTGTGCACCCAGAAGGTGGCAACTGCTTGAGTGGTAGCCCCAGGTCTGGATGTGCTGCAGCAAAATAACTGGGAATGCTGCCATATTGCTGTGAATGGCTGCTGAACTCCAACGTGGAGTGCCGTGTCTCATTGACAAACAGAGAGGGCTGCAATCATGTACTACGGTTAGTAACTGTGTATCTACACTGGTTGGTTAATCATGAATCAGCTGGCAGCTGTGACTCCAGTGCATGGTACATGCTTGTACTGAACATACCCATGTTGGGCGACACTTTACATACCCATTAGGATAATGGGTTTTGAGTGCAGATATGCACCTGCAATATTGTGTTGTGCACTTGAGATACATTGCTGTGGAAACTTGGCTATTGCACATAAATTCTGGCTTTGTGCAGACATTTGCACGCAAATGCTACCGCTGTCCTGTGACCAGCATGGTGCACACAATCCACATGTTTCTGTCGCAAGATCAGCTTCTATGCAGAACCATTTCAGTGTGGCGCTGTGTCTTCTGTCAAGCACTACGTG
>JABEVS010000597.1:0-33886 GCA_018290735.1 Coelastrella sp. MACC-549 | reverse complement strand
ACAGTGTTGTCCTAGCTGGGTGTGAGACAGTGAGTGTCATTGGTCAACCTGGTTGACCTTTGGCCGGGGCAGTACTGGCCTGACAGTACTGAGACCTGAGCAGCAGAGCTGGCTGGTCATCAGGAGACCACCCCCTTGTAACAGACACAAAACAAAAGGCAGCTCCTTACTATAAGGGTTTGATTAGACGGCAGTGGTGGTTGGCATAAACTCCCAGAGTCATTACCGCATTTGGGTTTCTTGAGTGCCTCCTGCTGATTGGTTGTACTTGGCGTCAACTCACGGGATCCCACCATCATGATGAAAACCTAATTAGCCATCTTTATGGCTTGGATAACATCACCATACAATGCAACTGAGTTGCTTGCTGAGCTGCAAAAAGTGCAAGGCTTGCATGGTGTGTAAAAATTTTAGCCATGCAGCATGGTGCATGTTGCCAACACTACAGTACTGTAGTAGTACGCTAGTGTAGCACTACACTATTCACTTGAATACCAAAGACCACACTTTGGTATAACTCCTGTACCTGACGGACGACTTGTGCAGGATAATGTGCCTGCTAGACGATACAGATGATAATTGTACATGATTAGTTCAGGTAACTCACCCCACTGGCCAGCCAAATTCACCCTCTGCTTTCTGCAACAGCTGTTACAGACTCCGTGTGACTCGCGGCAAGAGGGGGACATATGCTGGACCTTGCCGCAGTGTAATCACTTCTTCGGCGAGATTGTTTGCTTCAGCTAATGTTACACATCTCTACAGCTTGCGATCGGACGCAACACTGTTGCGGCAACAACTCCGGGTTGACCATGGTTATGGCCATAACGGTCACACGCCGTAGCGGGATGGCATGGCAGTGGCGCGCTAAAAAAAGAGCTGTCATGCATTGAAATCATGTGGTAGAAGATGCGGTGCCGGATCACAAGTCGCTTGCACGTCACGCAACGTCACATGTGCACATGGGCCGTTTGGCAACCTCACCCTTCCTCATGCAGCATAAGTTGATGCACAGCAGCTGAAGACGAGTCCAGGTCGATACCGTGATACCTGCCGTCCTGACTTAAATTCGCTCACTCACGTACGTGCTGCCCTTTGTCACTGTACTGTACAAATCCGGCTACGACGCTAAAAGGGCAAGGTGCGTTGGTCGTCAGTGCTGCTGTTTGGGGAGGCGTTGTTTGTGCGCCATGATGCGCGACGATGGCACCTTCGCTGCTGTGATCGACGGGATGTTGTCCGACATGTACCACCACCGTTTCGCCATGTGGCAGAGACCAGCAGTACAGCAAAAGTGCCATAACGAGCTCGGGTCACCAGCATCTTGGGCAGCAACAGCAGGGTTGCATCTTCGGCACAAGCTGGCAAACACCACAACTGCTCAACAGACGCTGCCTGACTGGGCTCAGGGAGGTTTCAATGTCCTGAGCTTCACCGCCACAATGATTGACCTATTGAGCCTGTATGCAGGACAATGAATCTCTTTAGAGAGGTGATCTATGAGGCTCAGAACTGGTGGACTGCATGCACATGGACAGAGAAAAATATTCCAAACCTTGAGGGCAAGACGATATTGGTAACAGGTGATGATCTCTGGGGTGATCACCTGTTCTTTGCGTCACTAATGGGTTGCCTTGGTGGCAAGCAGCTACGCTTGCACAATAGTGTCATTGGATGGTCATCCCTCACCCGCATTCCCCAGTCCTGCACTCAGCAGCCTGCTGTGAGAATGAACCTTAGCATGACGCACAGCATTCAGTGACTCAGAAAGGCTCATTGCATCATGCAATGCATGATGCATTGTGTCAGAATCAACCATCATGATGTGTGCAAGTAAATGCCAGGCAGTGTGGCTGGGAAGACAGCAGCCATGAGATGGCAGAGATGCTTCCATGAATCCCCTCTGCAGAGATCGTCTCTCCAGGCTGCGAATTACAACTAGACAGAGAACCACCCCATATAGTTGCATGCTTGTAGGTGCCACAGATGGTGTGGGTTACGAGGCCGCCCGTGCTTTTGCTGAGCACGGTGCACGTGTGATTGTGCATGGCAGGAATGAGGACAAGGCCAAGGGGTAGGTTTCCTGGAGTCGGTCACAGCTTGTGATGCAAGAACTGGCAGGTTGAAATCAATGGAAGCAGCAAGCTAGCTACCCTGCATACTATGTGTACCACTAGTGCACATTGAGTGTGACCGTCACTCAGTGTGTACTATGGACAGTGTGACAGCTTCATCAACACACAAGCGGTTTGTCGGCAAAGGCGCAGCTGCTTGGGTGTTTATGGAGCTGTCACATGTCACAATACACACAAGCCTTTGGCAATGCAAAAGCCCATGATGGGGTTGCGTGAGGGCTGCATCCAGGTCCAACACTGCTGCTGCGGACATTATCTGCCGTTGCATAAAATGTCACACTCTGTCATCATCCATTTCCATAGATTTACCATCCATGTTGCTGCACACTGATGATGCTAGAGGCATTCACAGTCAACAAGCATGTGTTGTCTGTCCCGTGGTGGCCTGTTTGTTTGCAGAGTGATTGAGGACTTCAAGCGCACTGCCTCACCCAGGGCTGAGCTGCATTATATGATTGCAGACCTCACAGACTTTGAGTGAGTTCGGTAACCCCAGTGATTGTAGGTTCCAATCACATTGCTTGTGCTTTTGCTGATGACATCTTGCCAGTGCAGAGCACAGCGCCGCTCCCACAGTGTGCGGGAGGTTCGTCAGTCCTGTAGTACATCCCCATGCTGCTGAGCATCATAGCTTATGGTGGCACATTCCACATTCAAAACATAGTCAGCCAGCATTTGATGTTTCCTGATGCTTTGGGAAAACAAAATGGCAGGAAGTCAAAACCTAAATGATCTGTCTGTGCTCAACACTATTGTTGTCTATGCTGCTGTTGTGCAGTGCTGTCAAGCGCATGGCAGATGACTTCAAGTCGCGTGGTTGGCCACTGCACGTGCTGCTGAACAATGCTGGCATACAAGCACCAGCAGGCTTCAGGGGCCAAAAGACACTTGGAGGCTTCGAGGTATGTCGGGCAGGCTGCCACGACAAGGCATCTGCATAGCACCTGCACAGAGGGCAGCTTATTGGTTTGAAATTGAATGTACGGCTTGCTGACATGCTTCTGAAGTCCTGCACTGCGAAATGTCACTGTGGTGTAGGTGACCATGTCCAGCAACCACTTTGGTCCCCTTTACCTGACCTTCCAGCTGCTAGATGTGCTCAAGGCGTCAGCACCCAGCCGCCTCGTGTTTGTGAACTCTGTGGGCAGTCAGCTGGTGAACCCGCCCCTCCTAGGTGGCAACAGCTGGTGCCCAGGGGTTGACTGGTTCCTGACACCAGGCATGAACTGGGATGACCTTAAGTGAGTCGGTGAATAGCACACTGACAATTGGATGGACTATCAAGTTACTCAACCTGCAACAGTGCTCAGCACTGTTCAAACAAAAGTTTTGTTTGACAACCATATCTTTGCCTCGCAACTAGCAATGCCATTGTGCACACAAGTACTGCCAGCACCAATAGCCACTCAGTCAGGACTAGGAGGTGGGAATTCACTTGTGACTTCTGAAATTCAGTATGCATGCTACCAGACAGACACTGGGCCTGCATTACCTACAAGGCAGCACCACCCAACAACTGCTCTTGCCCTTACTTCAAATACTGGTGCTGTTGTGTCCTGCAGGGGGACACACTACCCGGACAGTGATTGGTGGCAGTACAGCCGCACCAAATTGATGAACCTGATGACTGGCAAGGAGATGGCCAGGAGGTTGGCTGGAACAGGAGTTGAGGTGAGTCACATGTCTCATAAGTGATTTGGGGGGCGCAGCCCGGCCAAATAAGCAATGACCGTGGACTTTGCTGTCACTGATCATCAGTGATGGATCATCACCGATGGCATTCTTTCCTCACAAATACTTACTTATAGTGTTGCTTATGTTGCAGGTGTTTGTGGCTCATCCTGGTCTAACCCGTACAGACCACTTTGGTAAGGCTGACACTGATGTGAAGTGGAGCAGTGCTGGTGTTGAGAGGTTTGCAAACAGCTTCTGGGGGACAGAGGCGAAAATGGGTGCCATCCCTCTTATGTTTGCTTGCACAGAGACAAGCCTGGCAGGTAAGCTGAACTTGAACATAAAAGAGGCCATTGTGATAGTGTTGACGATTTCGATTTTCACTACATTGTTGATCGCAAATTGTGAATTTAGAATTGGAACATCCGCCTGCTACCTCAAACCACCATTCAGATGTCATCACAAGCGCATGCCATGATTTGAAAGCATTGTAGAGGTCTGCAGGAGGGGATAGAGCAAGCGTCTTGAGAGTTGGTGAGGGAGCTAGATGACTGGCCTAAGGCAGCAGGCAGAACTTCTGCAGCTGCTGGCATTGATCATGACGTGTCGCCTGCAGGACGCTCCGGCTCCTATGTTGGTTCCCCAGAGCTTGGCCCTGTTGATTACTTCCAAGCCCGCGTGATCCGTGAACCCAACGCCCCTCTGGCCCGCGACCCCTGGGCCTGCAGGAGGCTGGTGGATGCTAGCATTGCAATCCTCAAGGAAATAGATCCAGATCTGCCAAATGCACAAATCAGCCCAGATGGGAGGGTAAGCAGCACACCACTGGATCAAATGCTGTTGCTGGTGTGGTGTTGCTCAAATTATACACTGCATAATGTTTTGGTGCAAGTTGTGCATCTGTTCTGAGAGTTCAAATGCGGACTCAGCCAAATGAGCGGACTCAGCCAAATGATGATGGGTCTACACACCAAGTCTTTGGTGCACTCAAGCGCTTTTTGCTGCCCGCTCAGGTTCTGCTGGACAAGGACTTTGGGTCCAAGGTGCTGCCTGCTGATGGCACCTCAGGTCTTGGCCCTGGCCCACGACAGGCACATACTTTCCCTGTAGGCTGGCAAGGTATACCAGATGCAGAGCACAAGGCTGGCAGGTCAGCTGCGAGCATTGGCAGGAGGCCAGCCCCCTTCCTGGCTGCATTCAGGTACTTCCTGATGGCCCCCCCACAAGATATCTGAGCGTGACAAGGAGAGAGGATGGACTGCAGACATAGGAGTATCAGAATGCATATGCATCACTGAAGGTTCTTTAGCTGACTTTGAAACTATTGGTTTGCTGACTTTGAAACCATGATGGCTGGGAAGGAGATAATGTGGAACATGGCTGTCGCTGTGACAATTATGCTCCTTGCATAGCATTGAATAGGCTGGGTACAATAATAAGGTGGCTTGCAGATTGTGTTGTGCATGTTAACTTATAAGAAGTATCCACTTCCACGGTGTGAAAGAGATTGAGCCTATGCCTATGCAATAGCTTTGACAAGATGGCAAACGAGCTGACAATGTACATGTGTGTCAACCATTATGTTCAAAACATCACGTGCTATGGTGTGAGTAGACGGCACCCAATGCATCATCTCTTGATGCGTAAAAATTGCCAGACTTGCCACCATCAGAAAGTAGCAAGGTCACAAGGTGTCTGGCCCATTCATTTAGTGAGGACACTTACTTTTCTAGCTTGCATCCCCCACCCGAATCGTGTACAGCTACACACCTGCATTTCCTGTTGTACTGCCTACTTCTTAAACCGCCACATGTCCCACAGAAAGTGAATGTGGGATTGAAATATTGCTTACTCAGCCCTTGTCCACAGCTCTTGAGCTCTTGAACCTCTTCTAAACACTGTGATCTTACATTCCGCTTTGTCCGCTTTCAAAGGCAACAGTGAGCAAACTGCTGCTTTAGCTTGTCAGCAAACTGGCCTATCACCTGTCCAGCTGCTGTCAAGACGTCTTCTGGCTGTACTAGTGCAAATCTCACATGACCTACGCCTCCTGGGCCAAACCCTCTACCTGGGCTGATGGCGATGCCAGTCTCTGCGACCAGTTGCTGGCAAAACTGCAAGTCATCCACCCCTATCCCTTGTGGCAACTTGGCCCATACATACATACCTGCAAAGAGTAATATGAATTCAGGCCAGCAGCACTGAACACATGAGGAGAGAGCACTGCTGCTAGTGACGCACATGAACTGCTCAGGTGGCACCTCAGGATCAGCGACGTCTTCATTCCTGTACAATAATACAAAGTACACTTCCCGCTGGTGAATGTTCTGCATATGGTCTAGAGCATAGGAGAGGTGTAATGCACTGAGATTATTAACATTGCTGGTGGATGCCCTGGATGTGGCTGACAAACTCACAAGCTTTGGGCTCCGGTATTTGCCAGCCATGCTGCCGCAAGACTGGTGCTAGAGCAGCTGCTCTGCATTGCCACACTTTTGCATAATCCCTGACACGCTGCACAGGCAGCTGCAAGCACGCTGTACCCATATGCTGTATCCCCAGGTACTGGTTGAAGTCTATCGGTGCCTGCAGGACATGACACACAACAACCCAGACACTTGCGTCCTGCCACATGTGTGGCTGACTTGCATCTCATGCACAGATACACGAGCGCTGCAGCACATGGGGAACACTACGTGGACAGGGTTCACTCTGGCCAGCACTGTAGGTGCGCAATGATAAAGCTGCAGTGCTAAGACAATACATACTGAAACCTGACCGGCGTGACATACACCGTTAACCAAGCTACAAGCTGCTGCCACAGCCTGTCTATCGCCTGCCGCCCAACCAACGAGTTTTGCAGAGCCATGCGCCCTCTTGCATGGTGGACAGGACAGCACTATGCCGTCCACACGAGCAAACCATGTCAATATTTAGAGTCCCATGACGGGAGCAAACAGGAAATATTGATGAGCGTACTTTGACAGCCTCCAGTGAGCTGATGACATCAGCATTGCCCAGGATAAACCCCAACCTAAACCCTCCCAGGTGATAACTCTTGGCAAAGCTGAACAGCTCCACACAGCAGTCAATTGCTCCAGGCAGTGACAGGGGAGATGAGGCTGCTGCAGCTCCGTACACCTGCAGGCCAGCCAGCTAGCCATGGCCTATGACTCAGTGAGTTCTGTGGGCCTTCTGGCAATGCGTGCAGACACAAAAATACATTTTCTGTTGGTCGCTATTAGTGATTGCAACATCATATGTGTTTCATCAGATGCATCAATACTGCACAAAGATGCTAAAAGATGCTCCTGTGGTTGATCTGGAGATTCATAATTGATATGACATCACATGTTATGTGCCCCAAGCCCCTGATGTCAACCCCCACCCTATTGTTGAATTCCAAAGACAGCTGTAGCGACAGTGTGATTTAGGTTGGTGCCAGAGCTGATTCACACCTGTCCCACATACGGGTTGTCGTGTATAAGGAGAAGGTCGTGTTGCTTACAGAACTGCAACACCTGCTGCCAGAAGTGATCATCCACCACAACGCCAGTGGGGTTGTTGGGGTAGTTCAGCAGCAGGCAGGTACAGCAAGCTGCTGTAGCAGCATCAATTCTGCTGAAGTCTGGTAGAAGTGTGTCTTTATCAAGAGATATCAAGTGTGGTTGCAAACCAGCAACCTTCACTGCATCAGGATCAAGCAGTTTCACTTTGTTGTCAAGGGGTACAACAGCCACCGTCTAGGTGACAGACACTGCAACAGCTGCCACAGTGGATCAGATAGAAAACTGCGACAGGCTTCCTGCACAGCTGCATGCACTTGGCATAGGTATAGCTGTTGACTGCAGACAGTGGGGAATGTCCATTGCTCCCCTCAGCATTCTGACTTTCGCACTTGATCAAGCTGTGCACACGGTATGCACAGTTACCTGCCCCAAAGTAACTGGGATACGCGACCTCACACAATAAGATGCCGTCACCAGGATCCGCAACTGCCATCAGCAGATGCGCTAAACCTTCCTGGCTGCCAATCAAAGACAGGGCTTGAGTCCCAGGGTCAAGCTGGACCCCATATGTGCTGCTGTACCAATTGGTTGCTGCTGTCAATAGCGGCATGGTACCTGACTTCAGGCAGTACTTGTGTGCTACAGGGTCACTGATGGCAGCCTGACAAAAGCACAGCAGATGGCTTCGCTGTTTTCTGAAGTTCGTCACAAGAGCTGATCAAATCATAACATTGAGCAGCACTGCTGTAGAAGTTTCAGCAGCGTGCTTGTCTCTGTTGATTGTGACACATACATACACATCACCAATGAAGGAACTGAGACAATACTCTGCACCCTAAGGCAGGTCAGCCCTGTCGACAAACACAATGTACTGCAGATACAGGCAAGGTGCAGAAGATCTGCCGCAGCTGTCATAAATCACTACTAACTGATGATCAAAACTTACTTTGAGAGCTTTTAATGCCTCTACAGGCGGCTGTAAATCCGACGAGCCGACGGATAAATCCACTATGTTCCTGCCAGCATCCCTGGCTAGCTGCTTAGCTACATCCATGACCAGAAACGCCCCTGGCTCAGGTGTACGTTGTGATCGGGATTTCATACCAATAAAGTGACTATGGTAGCGCAAATCACGGGAAGACGCGTGCAAGTGGCCACGCGTCACTTTCGATCAGGGACTAGGAGGGCATGAGACGTAGAGCATGCATGCTTGCAAGTATATACACATAGACGGACTCCATGAGGATGAGCGGTGGTTGTGCCTCGGCAGCCAGTACAACGAGGTTTCTCTGAGCTTCGGTTGAATGCACGCCACGTGATCAAAGTTGCACTTCATTGTCTGATTTATTTCTGCTGGCTGCATCTACGGCACCTTATCGCTCGTATCGCTCACCTGGAGTGTGTGGCTGTTCGAACATTTCTTCAACCTGGCACACCTACTACCCGCATCTCAGTGTGTAACAGCACATCCCACTTGTACTGGTGTTTTCAGAAGGCTTACAACCGCTGCTTCCCTCAAGAAGGGAAGCAGGCTGTTGTGCATGGCTGGAAACAAAATATGCTGGTTTCGCAAGGTATGACAGCCGATCGATTTGATTTTGTGGCTCATGTGGGATGTTGAAAATTTTAGAGGCACCCGTGAGCTGCCAGCTGCCTCAAACGTGACATTCGATTATTGACCCGCCCTTTGCCTCTCCTCCAGGGCCTACGACTACACGACAACCCAGCCCTCTTAGAAGCGTGCCGTGATGCACAACACGTATATCCTGTTTTCGTCATCGACCCATTCTTTCTGCAGAGCTCCAATTACAAGTAAGCCCTTCATCCTGCACAGAATTATCAATCAACATGGGAGTGGTGCCAATATAATGATGTCATGCCTGCTGTTTGCATTTCACCTGCAAGGACTTAGTAATGTGAGTATTGCTGATTTGCAGGGTTGGCGTGAACCGATATAATTTCCTACTTGAAAGCCTATCTGATTTGGACCAGAGGTAGGGGTCATGCTGAGGTGCTGCATGCGCACAGTTGGGATGGCTTGGCAGTCAGATGTTGGCTGATCATTCAAAGCCCATGCACATATCACGTTCAAGCATGTGGTGGTGACCACAAATGCAACAAACACACACAAAGCAGGGGTTGCCTGCCAGCCACAAGAGTCTGCCCCAATAGCACCCCTGCCGTAATTAAATCGAGGGGTTTCACTCCGATTGTGGATTATGCGATGGTGTCAGCCAGTCCACGAATGCCATGTACACAATGTCACCAGGAATTTCATCAAAAATACCTAGTGACGCTGAGCCCTGCCTGTCATCTCTGTCTCTGCAGCTTGCGTCTGCGTGGCTCTCAACTGTTGGTGCTCAGAGGCAAACCTGAAGAGGTCTTTCCAAGAGTCTTCAAGGTATGTACATCGCAGCTGCAACCTCAGCTTGTCTGTCCTGCAAACCGGCTTTGCTATCATCTTCATATGGAATGGTTGTAGTTCCCTGCACTTGCAACCAATGGTTCACCAGCGTGTAGGTGCTCACAGCTCTGGAACTGTGGCACAGCCATCCCATTCAGCTTGTTGATACGTCATTTGTGATAGTCTCATTTTTTGAATCTTTTTGTGTGATAGCTTCAGTTACTGATGAGTTTTGTACAGTAGCGTCATGAGTCAGACCCTGCATCCTGCAGCATGATGCAATCCTATAGCTGAAGTCAGAGTGCCATGTCCGACATGCGCAGGAGTGGCAGATCCACCAGTTGTGCTATGAGGTTGATGTGGAGCCATATGCCAAGAGCCGAGATGCAACTATCAACCAGCTGGCCGCCGATGCTGGTGTAGATGTGTCGTCACACATCAGCCACACACTTTATGTGAGTTGGTTGATGCACTCCCCTGCACACTGTTGTTCTTGCTGCTAACAACAAGCACTACCACTGTCTGAGTCTGCCAGTCTGGTATCAAATACAACCAGTAGCACATGGCATCCACAACACCGCCAAATGCAGACAGCACTAGAGCAGCATGCGATTCAGTCAATGCCAAAGTCTGCCAGAAACGTGCACTGCCTGTTACCTCACGCCCAGGACCCTGAGCAACTGGTGGCCCAGAATGGCGGCAAGGCCCCGGTCACCATGCAGTCCTTCACCAAGCTCATTGAGAAGGTGGGAGACCCCAGGGCCCCCCTGCCATCACCTACTGTGATGCCGCCACCTGGCCCTGTGGATGAATTGGTCAGCGTGCCCACCCTGCAGGAGGTTGGGTTCACTGAGGGGCCATCAACCATATTCAAGGTCAGCACAACTGGACTAAGCTTTGAATTACTTTTCCAGCTCAACCAGCTGTCTGCTGTTCCAGTGACTCCAGCAGCCATAGAGGGCACTGTGTGTCTTCTGAGTTTGGCATGCATGCTCATATTTGGAGTAGCACTGGCAAATTCTGATTTAATGCGCTGTCCTGCCAACCTATTTTCTCAGGGTGGTGAGTCACTTGCTCTGGCTCGTCTGGAAGACTACCTCAAGGATCCAAAGTGGGTCTGTGGCTTTGAGAAGCCTCAGACGGACCCATCAGCTTTCTTGCGACCGGCCACTACAGTGCTCAGCCCTTACTTGAAGTTTGGCTGCTTGTCGCCTCGGCTGTTTCACCAGCGATTGATGGCCATCTACCGCGCAGCCAAGGGTCAGCACAGTAAGCCACCAGTGTCGTTGAGGGGTCAGCTTCTGTGGAGGGAGTTTTTCTACACGGTAAGCCTATCTCGCCAGCCTTGCCTGCGACCCCCTCCTTGAACACAATCTATGCTGATTGCTGTGGAAATAGGGTTGTGGTCAGGGTAGGCCAATGGATGCAGCACTGCAAGCATCACTCCTGCTCTGGAACTTTGTCAGCACACCTGTTGGACATAAGGGAGCTGTCACAAGTCCCGTGCACTGGCTGCCATTCAGGTTGGGAGCCATACTGCCAACTTTGACGTGATGGTGGGCAACCCGCTGGCCAAACAGATACCCTGGGATACAAATCCAACCTATCTAGCTGCCTGGAAGGAAGGCAAAACAGGTGAGGCCCTGGCAAGGCACAGCCGTCATTCTGTAAGACAGTTATTTGCATCAGTGTTGTTTGCAGGACCGCTGAATTCACTGACAAGAACACGGAGCTTAATGCGCGGACCTCAGTCAATTGTTACTCAGCTGCTTGATGCAGCTGCTGTTTGCGCCAGCACAAAACACCCTCCTAACGCTGTGACCACAGTGTCTACCACAGTGACTTTGTGCCAGAGTCTGTGTTGCAGTAACCAGCGGCTCTAAGCTGAAGCATTCACCTGCACATCCTCTGCTTTATCCTGCAGGCTATCCTTGGATTGATGCCGCCATGCGCCAGCTGGCTGAGTGGGGCTGGATGCATCATCTTGCACGGCACAGTGTGGCCTGCTTCCTGACCAGAGGTGATCTCTACATCAGCTGGGAAGAGGGGAAGGCAGTGTTTGAGGAGATGCTCATTGATGCCGTGAGTGCAGGATGCGGTGCTCATGCGGGCTACATACTATGAACAACTGCAGCAGCAGCAGCAAGTGTGCTCTATTGTTTGGCTCTACAGTTCATGTGCACACACACATATGCATTGCCTTGATGCACACACTTCCATCCGCTGTGTTTTGACTTACTCTGCAATGTGGTGTTGTAGCACACTAGCACATGATTCAGGTTGCAGATACTGAGGCATGCAGGCTTACGTCCGTTGCTGTGGACTGGTAATTTGTTTCTTCCAGGACCACTTCCTAAATGCTGCCAATTGGATGTGGTTGTCAGCCACTGCCTTCTTCAACCAGTACTACCGCGTGTATTCCCCAGTGACATTTGGCAAGAAGTATGATCCAGAGGGCAAGTTCATCCGCAGGTTTGTGCCCCAGCTGGCCAAGCTGCCTGCCAAGTATATCTATGAGCCATGGACAGCCCCACTGGATGTGCAGCAGAGGTGAGTGGTGGCAGACTTGGCATGTGGCGAGCTCTGCTTTAATGGGAATACTGCTCATTGCATTCCAGGATCTCCAGTGTGTATATGCAGTCATCAACACAAGCTGCAGTGTGGTGTACCTGGTCTTCTGTTGTTGTTGTAGCGAAGGAACACAAGAGATCCAAGAGCCTAGATTGCTGCCATGTACAGAATGTGCTGCAGCAGAGTTTGAACCAAAATCGCCCAACCACTCGCACACCTCGTGTTGTTTGTGTCCAGGTGTGGCTGTATCATAGGCAAGGACTATCCCTATCCCATTGTTGATCACACCTCAATCAGCAAAGCCAACATGGCCCGCATGAAAGCAGCATACGAGGCCAACAGGAATGGGGGTGCAGCAGGCTCATCTGACACTGACCAGGAGGAGGTAAATCCAAGGTCAGGCAGAGGCTCCGGTGGCACAAGCAGCAGTAACAGGCGTGCAGCTGGTGGTGGCAGCAAGCGGCGGTCTGGAGCAGCTGCATCGTCCAAGCGCGGTGCAGCAACAGCAGCAGCAGCATTGGCAGCAGGTGCAGGGATAGTGAAGAAGCAGCGGACGGTGACGGAAATGTTTGCGGCTGGGGCCGGCGCTGCTGCTGGTGGTGCTGCTGCTGTTGCAGATGCTGTGGTGGCCGACCAGTAGTAATCAAGCAGTTGGCTTCATGAGAACCATCTGTGCTGGATACAGTGAGATGTTGTCTGCACACAGCAGTCCCTGAAACTGTTCAGGGACGTATTACCTACTAGCACCACATTGCATTGCTGAGGTGCGCCTCATTTTGGTGTACACATGTGTTCTGACCTGCTGTTCAATAGCTTCTGCAGCTGCACAGACTCCACATATTGAGTTACCTTTGTCAACAATGCAGCGACTAGATTGTGCTCATGTGACCCTGGACGTGCAGATACCTGTCATTCCCCTGCAGGACACAAATCCAGACCACTGCATCTGGCCTGCATTCGGTGGTATCTGTACCGGCAATGGTGTGTTTGCTGCAGTTGCAAGTGAACACTTGTAATTACTATCTGCATGAAGGCTGATGTCTGTTGGTTTTTGGCCAAGACAGGGACATGTAGGAGGTTTTGCATTGCGTGCAGTTACTAATTGTTACTGGCTTGCTGTTCAATTACTAACCTTCCTTAAGCACACCTGTTGAAATAAAGTGTTTTGCCAACCCATTGGGTCTGGCCATCACGCTTCAGCACACCATGTGCTGCATGCGGCAGGTGCTTCCGCCTCCATCATCTCTTGCTCTATTTTTTCTGAATTGTGTACACATGTGCAGCACTGCCTTGCCCTGGCATATAGCTGGGCCGAGTTCTGCTTTTTGCAATTGTGGCTGCTGCTACCAGCAAATACTGTTTGATATCCTAGTGTATGTCCTTGTCAACATGGCTTCACATGCCTGGGGTACATGCCTCATTTATGGTCTGGCCCAGCAAGGGTACCCATGGCGCAGCCTGCAAAGCTTTGCTAGCTGCAGTGCCGTCAAAAGCCTGAGTCCCTGCGACCCTCAAGCTGCGGAGTTATGATTTCTGTTTGCCAAGGATCAGCCAGCAGTTTGGCTTTGCTAGCTTCAGCACTGGTTGGAAAGCAAGAAATATATACAATCAGTTGGCATGTTCAACGTGCCCAGGCTGGGCCACTGGGGCACATATACAACTATTACAGGCCGCCTGTAAGTTTCCAGTGGAATCTAGTGCCTTAATAAAAACCCTCACATCTGCACCAAAGATTTTGGTACCAGAGTAGGAACATAGCAGTCTTTGTGTGGGCGTTGCATCAACGAGTCGCCTGCACGATGTGTCCTAATGATTTGTTTTCCTGCACTCGAGTAAGGCTACCCAGCCGCCATGCATTGGCCTTTTTAAGACTTGAACAGCTAGGAATTTCTCCTGATAATGCGGCATCTGCAGCGCCAAGACGGCGATGAAACTAACACATGCAATGTTGCATGGCTCTTTCACATGCAACACCAGGTCAACCACCAACAGTACAGCAGTCAGCGCTGTTGTACAGCCACGTCCCAAATTCACACGATCGACTGCACACCAGCCCCTGATGGGCTTATGATGGTCTATTTTTATGGTTAATAATGCCTGGAGCAAGCCTATGCAGTGCCCATATCTGCCCTTGCAGTGCCTGTCTCTGCGCGTCCGTGTGGTGGCCAGACCAGCGATATGCCCTGCCCCATTCAGATGCCCCTAACTTGCAGCAGCATGGGGATACACACAGCAGCACAAAAGGCTTGACATACGCAGATATCAGCGAAGTGTAACCGCGGTAGCCTGTTTGGTGCTCCCAGCCCGGTATCGTACACTGCATTTTGCACAGAAGCGCATTGTATCTGATATAAATATAAACAACTTCTGATCGTGTAGGATAATATGCAGAGCATGCTGGCCACCGCACACACATCAAGCTATCGGCCGTTCCATGACATCAGTAGAAACAAGCCACGCTTGGTCAAGACTCATACCTGCGCTAAACCAGAACAGGTGGTTTCACAGACTGGAAGACGTACAGCACTGTTTGATCTAGCGGGTGTAGCTGCTTCTGTGGCGGGTGAGGGTATCCGTGTCTCCTGCAGTAGCAGTAGGAGTGTCACACATTGATAGGTCAGACAGGTCACCAAGTATTGGCTTCCTCTGTACACTGTACATTGTCTCATCATAGGTATATAGTAAAGCGTCGTGCGTTAGGCTTCTATCAGCTGGGCAGCCAGCAGATCATGCAAGACACATTGAAACTGACGTCGCTCCTTTGTATATGTGCAGCATGGGGAAGTTTTCCTACAGCCTCAGTAGCATTTCAGCAGCCTCAGGCCCCTGAGGTCAGCACATACCTGCCACCTGCTGGTGTTGACGACCTGGTATTGTTTGTGCCGGTAAGACAGCATCTGCCACTCGTTGAGCAATGGGCAGTAGTAGCGCCAGTGTGATGCGATACCAAGCAACTGTATGCCTGGCCAGAGCTTAAATACGGGTTAGCAATGGCAGCACTTCAGCTACATTTGGAAGGTGCGTTTGCAGTTTACCCATTAGTAACGGCATAGAAGCGTGTACTTCCTGTGGATAATGTACAGTTCCCTGCTGGCTTATGTGCTTGTGTGTGGTGCTGTGCTCATCCACATTGGGATACACACAACTTGCATCAACTGCCTGGTGATGGCTCTGCGCGCCACAGGATGCGAAGAAGACACCAGCCCTGCGTGCCGGCACTGTAGATCCCAACAGCCCGTACAGGTTTGCCATACCCCCCAAGTTCAGGGAGGGCAAGGTCGCCAACATTCTCAGCGGGAACTACTGTCAGCCTCGCTGCGATGAACCATGGACGGAAGTTATTTTTGAATCTGCAACAGACGGGAAGATTGTGGTGATTGTGTCACCTTTGGTGAGCTGCAGCTGCTGCTGACTGGGGTGCACTGTGCTGAGTGCTATGGCCATGACGGCAGTGCAACATGAGTGGATTATGCATGTGGGCTGCTCCTTAGGATGCAAAGCAATGACTGCAGGTGCTGCCTCAGTAACAGACCTAGGTGGCCTGCAGCATATAGCACATTGAAGTTGTGCTGCTTGCTGAGTGCTGTGATGTGCTTGCGTCTACGCAGGTGAAGCTTACCCGCCAGAAGAATGCTGCAATTGAAGACATTGGGACACCAGAGGGCATTTTGAACAGCTTGGGCTCTTACATCACTGGCACATACTTGGATGAAGAAGATGTGGTATCAGCAACAGCTAAGAAGCAGGTACCGTCAGCAACTTGGAAGTGTCATTGTGGGTGCTGACATTGTGTGCCTGTGGATTCTGTTGCAGCTTAGCTGCATTGAGTGTTGAAGTGCGAACGACAGCAGAACATGCCCATTATACTACGGTAGTAGTTTTGTACAGCCGCTCAGCATGATGCAATAGCGGCTTATGTTGTGTACAACTAGGCTCTATGGTACAATAGTGTTGTTGGCAATGGCCATGACTTTTCAAGCCCACTGGCAGTCATGTGCCAGCAATGAACATGGGCCTGTGTCAAAGTGCAAAGTGCGGTACTATATGACAGTTCCTGGGTTGTGCGACTGCTGTTTTTTTTCTCACAAGGGGTTGATGGAGCGTGCTGTGTTCTACCTTGTACTGCAGGAGGATGGCAGGACCTACTACTACTATGAGTGCAATGCAGCGTATGGGTTGGTTGGGCCTCACACTTACTCAGCCTGCACCACCAAGGGTGACCTAGCGCTGCTGTTCATTGCATCAGCAAACGACAAGCAGTGGGCCAACAGCAGAGACAAACTTATCAAGGCATCTGAGAGCTTCAGAGCTTGACGACTGTGTTTTCTCAGGCAGTTTTTGTGTGCAGAGTCAACAAGCAGCGGCTGGCACTCTGAAATGAGCAGCACGTGACTTGCTACTCACATACCATTTCTCCTCAGAGGATGAGTCCTGCTGACTGGCGTGAGGGCGAGCAAATTGTTCTAGAGGGGTGTGTACGTTGCCGGAACACTGTCCCGGGCAGTGCAGCACCGTGCTGTGGCACTTTGAGCAGCAGGTGAACAACAGAAAGGTACTGCTCTTAATCTCCTCCTCCAGGTTCCAGTAAATTGGCAACCTCTCTATCACCCACAGTGTGAACTCCATCACTGAGTCCTGGATCATGCACTAGTGTCAGTACTGGGAGAGGTTGTGTGCTTGGGAGTCCAGACGCTGCCGTCACGGTCCCAAAATCTCAGGATGAAGAAGGTTACAGTTTCTGGCCGCAAGGGCCTTGGGAAATAGCTCTTTGTGGCTCAGCCTGATGCAGAGTAGGTGACTGTCATTTGCATTTTTATATGCAGTACAGTGACATATCATGCATATGAGTGTAGATCAGAAGAAAGCAAGTGCTGTGCTAGCTAGTGGTAGGTTCTATCGCTTGCAGTACTTTGGTACACACATCCTCACAAGCATTAGCATCTATCTCTTCGTCGATGAGATTCATTGCAATGTAACAACGGCCGGTCCGACCCCAGAGTAGAAAGACTCATGAGAGCATTGATCAACTTTCAAAGTTGGAAGCTCCCATACAGCAGCAACAAGATGTATACTTCGTCTTGCATGGGAGATTCCGAGAGCAGTGCAGATTAATACGGGGTCAGTCGCTCTGATGTACAGCAGCAGATGCCAAGCCTCACATTCAATGTGGCTGAGCCCAATGAGCTCATTGAGTAACTTGCCAATGGGCAATTGATTTACTAATGTGATATTCTTGAACCGATTGGCAACTCAGATTTACTGACAATGTGTTACACAGTCACTACACAGTCACTTCCAACAAGACAGCGCCCTGCCATGAAAGCTGTGCAACAGTAATACCATGATACGCTCAGCAGTGTGCTGCATGCGCATGCGCCAACCATGTTCACACTCGCACTGCGAGCAGTACGGCTTAACACACTTGTGACAGCAGAACAGAACCACGATTGTCTGTTGTGATCAAGGACTCCAACATAGATTGTTTATAATAATTCCAACAACCCTGAGTATGTATGCTGCAAAAGTGCAGTCACGTGAGAGGACTTATGTCATTCCAATATGAAGCAACCTCACGACCAAGAAGAGACTGGACACCACAGCCACTAGCCGGTTGTGCCAGACGCTTGCGTGTGTCCGTGAGATCCCTCTACCCACTACTACTGATTACGGATATAACAATCACGCCTGCCATTTGCCCAAGAGAGAGCACCCGTTGCTGCTGCAAGTGTCAGTCAAGTAGCATATTTGACAACTGTCAGTTAGGAAGTAGCCCAGTGGCCGTAACTTCACTATTCTTTATGGAAGTCAACAGCAAACAACCCAACATGCACACACTTGACTGGGCTCCGAGCACACACAACATAATATGAGTGACCAGCAATGCAAGACAGACGACATGTAAAGCTCAATTTTTGCATCACAGCAGACAGTCAGCTGACCTGAAGACTTTGAGATCCAAGAAAAGCTCAGATTTCATCTTCAGAATCAACCTTGCAAAATCAATGGGTGGTGTGCAGCTGCATTGCATGCCAAAACACCACAGATAGACATATCCTGCAAGTGCAGATGCACACCTTGACCCAACTACTCACCCACGTCCCTCTTACAACACAGTATATACACCTCACTGATCCATGTATGCACTGCAGGAGACAGCAGCACTGTTGGCCTGAAGTCTCAACCGTAACATGTGCCCAGACAAAAGTCAGATACAGCAAGCCCAGTTCACTAGTTGTGGATGTGAGGTTCACAAGCATACCAGCGCATGACAAGCTACAGAGATCCAGGAAGTCCAATGACCTCTACTGCCTGATCCATCCTGCATGCTACCACTCAGCCCTTGAACAGGGCTCACACCTTGAGAGACGCTCTCTACTTGGTGATTTCACCCTGTGCTAGCTTGTTGACAGCTGCCATCTTGTCTGCAGCTGCACGCAGCTCATCCAGGTTCTTCTGGATCTCAGCCCTGTCTTCAGGAGGAGCTGCAGCAACAGCGCGCTCCATCTGGGCGATGGTCTGCTGGATGCGAGCCAGCTCAGCATCGGCGTTGGGCACACCACCCTCAACATCAGCTGCTGCTGCAGCAGCCTTGCCTGTGCTGCCCATAGAAGCGCGGGCCAGCTTGATGCTGTTGCGGACTAGAGTGAGATCCTGGCTGACACGGCGCAGACCAGGCTCATTGCTGCGGCGAGCAACACGGGTGACCGACTCAAGGGCCTTCTCTACCTTCATCTCAGCCAGCTTGCTCTGCGGGATGGCAATGCAGACAGTAAAGTTGTCAGCAGCATTCCATACAACCCTTATTCAAACAGATGCAATACTCAGAGCACATGCCATGCTGGCACCCTCTTCAGACAGCTCACAACTCCTTAAGATTGATAGATGCACATTGAACGCTCTCTCAGCCCACTCTGCCCCACTGGACTGCAGCTGGCAGTCAACATTCCATGACAACTGAATCCGCCGATCCCGCCCTGTTGTACCCAAACACCGCTCACCTCGACAGCACCAGCGCTCTGGCGGGCCAATGGGTTCTCATTGAATGTTGCAGCTCCTCGTACATTAACCATTTGAGTGGTGTTGATGTGGAAGATATTGAACTTGCGCAGGATGATGTAGGTTGCCACCTTGCATGCATCCTGGATGAACCACCACACAACACAGTAGATCCACACCCACAGGGGCCACAGAGTGTAGCTGCCCTTGACAAGACCACGGACCTCGATGCCATCAATGACACCCTCACCCCAGAAGCAGGCCACAATGGTTGAGATTGCCAGGGAGCACACAGCAGCGCCAGCCAAGAAGGGGCTGGGCCTGTCGCTCCAGAAGAAGCCATTGTGTGTACGGGCGCTGAACAGGGTCAAGAAGTCACTGATGGACACCTTCAGGTAGATCATGGTGATGATCTCTGGGTAGGGAATGGATGGCAGGCCAAACTGCTGGAAGATGCTTCCCTGATAGTTGCTGGGGTGTGACTGCAGAGCAGCCCACAGCAGGATCAGGGAAGACAAGCAGGCAATGGCTGCCAGTACAATGGATACCGTCCACAGGACCTTGAGGTTCCACTTCTCTGGCTGGTGGCTGGGGATGACATGGTCGTAGGCCACTGAGATCAGGGTGCCATCGTTCAGCACAGTGATCAGGATAAGCATCAGCACGGGCATCTTGAAAAAGTGTGACTCATGGCCATATGTTGATGGGTGCAGGGCAAAAATGGCGATGAAGAAGAACACCACCAGCTGCAGGGTGCAGGCGATACTGCAAGGAAAACACAGCAGTAATGGCAACATACCAGGTTATAACTTGTGCTGAGAGGCTTGGCTACTGCACACAGGAATAAGGCCATTCACGACAGGCAACAGCGATCACTTCCAAACACTCCTGTTCACTGCTCATTCCCTGCCACCACCCTGTACCCATACTCACCGGTAGTTGATGAAGTTCTTCATACGCAGGAAGATGCAGCGCGCAATGCGGATGGCCTCCACAATGACTGACAGACCCTCCAGGGTCAGCACCATATCAGCTGCAGCACGAGCAGCATCTGTGGCTCCAGACACGGCAATGCCGACATCGGCACGCTTCAGAGCAGGAGCATCATTGACACCATCGCCAGTCATACCAACAGCAAAGCCTTCCTGGCGCAGAGCCTCCACAATAAGATACTTGTGCTCGGGGTAAACCTGCACAGCACACAAGCAAGATGAAGACCAGTCAGCCTTTGCAGACCAGACACACACACACACATACACATCAGAACAGAAGCAGTAGCTTGGTAAAGTGGAGGATAGCCACAATGCTGTGCTGTTCTCCATAGCTAAACTAGCCATACAAGCCTAGCATCTTATGCCCCTGATCGACACAAAGCAGAATCAGCTGCACTGATTGCTGATTCGCCACCAAACGACCTACCTGTGCAAAGCCATCAGCCTCCAGGATCATCTTTCCATACTTCTTGCCCAGGTCCTTTGGCACCTTGCCATCAGCATCAAGAGTGGGCAGGCCAGCAGCATCCTGGATGTTGACACCAAGACCAAGTGTGCGGGCAGTCTCCTTGGCGATCACACCATGGTCACCTGCAGATGATGTACGACAGCACCAGGTGGCAGGTCGAGCTCAATTCTCATGTGACTAGAGCGGAAGCCCTTGTGGAGCAGACTGTGCTGGCACACCACCCAGAGGACCTGTAGCAGGAGTGCTTGCATTCACTATACGACTGCTGTGTGTGCCGCTGTACTGCAGACAACAGAGTCAGCCACTGCACTGCAGACAACAGAGCCAACAGCTGCAGAGGCATTGCTGTTGCGGCATTAACCCACCAGTGATCATCTTCACATCTACTCCATACTCCATGGCACGCTCAATGGTGATCTTGGTGTCCGGGCGAGGGGGGTCAAGGAATGTCAAGATGCCAAGCATCTGCCACTTGCCCTCTTCATTGGTGCGAGCAACTGCCAGAGAGCGGATACCACGACGACCCAGGTCCATCACCTGCATAATCACCAGGCACATACATTGCGACTGTCAGGCCAGATGAGTGTCCACAGCATCTGCATGCCCAGTCCAAACACTCCTCAACAACTTGACCATAACCACGCTGACAAGAGCTGCATTGGCCTGCTGACACAATGATGACACCAGCCACTTTCACAACTGTGCGCAAGCAGAACCAGCCGCTAATTCCCCTCACCTTCCAGTTGACCCTCTTGGCCACCTCCTCCTGGTCAACCTCCACTAGCTTCAGAATAATGTGGGGGGCACCCTTGGTGGTCTTGAAGGTCGTGCCATCAGGGCCACGCAGTGTACCCTCAGTACGCTTGATGGTGGGGTCAAAGGGCATGAAATCCACCTGCACGCAACAAAGGAGCAACACAATCATGAGTAACGCTACCTGCACCAGCCACAGCAGCAATGATGTCTGCCTTACAGCAGGTGTGCAGCAAAGGCAAGCACCAGTAGCACATATATGTGCTCAATGTGATAGATCTGCTGCGTGTTGCAGCTGCAACAATCTTGCTTGCTGACCTGCTCGTACACATCCAGCATCTTGAGGTCCAATCCACTGTTTAACAGCACCAGTGTGTCAAGAGCATCCCTAGGTGGCTCCTTCCACTTGGCTGCAAGAGCAGCCGCCTTCAACACGTCATCCTTGGTGATGCCTGAAGAACGCCACAATGAAAAGCACCAGTGCACATAATCAGCCTCTGGCTAGAAGATGGGATTAGTGGTGCACCCATAAAGTGAGTGCAGCACCTTGCTGGAGTGCAGTGTCTGACTGCCACTTGTAGCAGTCTGCCACTTGTAGTAGACACGGGCTTTCTATGATGAGTGCCATCTTGGCAGCAAGTATCTGGTGGCAGACCACACTGCTGACACAGCTCATGTGTTTACCTGGTGTGTAGATGGGGCAGTCATCCTGGATAACCATCTTGTTCAGAGTAAGTGTACCAGTCTTGTCAGAGCACAACATGTTCATGCCTGCCATCTCCTCAATGGACGCCAGGCGGGTCACAATGGCGCCGTGGCCGGACAGCTCGCGTGAACCCAAAGCCAGAGTGGTTGTGCACACAATCTCAATGGCAATGGGGATGGACACCACCAGCACCACCACCACAAATGTGAGGGCCTCCTTGAAATTTTCTTTGCCATAGCCCAGCAGGTAGCCAAGCATGGTGACACACAGCACGAATGAGATGATGACCAGAGCCGACACAATGGTCATAAGAATCTTCTGCAAGTGACCAATGCCGCCAGCAGTCTGAAGCATAGTTGCTGTCTTGCCAAAGAAGGTGTTCTTGCCAGTGCTCTGCAGGACAAACATGTCAGCAGCGGCGGCGTAAATGCAAGGCAGTGTTGCATAATGCTTCATGTTCAGATGTGTTGCATATTGCTTCATGTTCAGATGCTAGGTGGCACCATCGTCGCCGCTGCAGGCGAAGTCCTTGGCGTACGTCAACCCTACTCCAACCTAACAGCAACCAACAACAGCAATATTTGGGTTGTCCTGTTGGTCAACAGCGCAACTGGGAGCTGCGTAGGAAGATCCTAGTCAGCAACGACCCCTCACCTCCACGGTGGCCTCCACTTCTCCACGCACAGCGGTAGAACCCATCTTACATGAGTCACCCCTGTACATGGTCACAGGAAGGGACTCTCCGGTGAGGGCAGACTGGTCAACCTCCAGGCGGCCATCGTTCAGGAGGCAGTCAGCTGGGATAGCAGAACCAGCACCCAGCAGCACCATATCACCAGGCACTAGCATCTTGGCGTCAATGTTCTGCCAGCTGCCATCACGCTTGACTGTGGCTGTAGGTTTAAGGGAAGCCTTAAGGGCAGCCACAGCATCTGCGGCCTTGATGGTCTCATACCTGTCCGCAGGAACATCAGATGGCAGCGAATAACATGAGAGGGGGTAGCGGTACTGCACCGATACCCAGGGCAACAGCGAACAACAGTGACATGTGTGGGTTTCTGCTTGATTAACACAGGTTGTTTGGCTAAGATCAGCAGCATTAAACGCCCATTGATGTCTCAGTGAGTGTTGGTGGTTCATGCACCGCGGTACCATATGAACAGTCCTGTAGAGTACTGAGGCAAAGCGATATGCTGCATGTCACTCTGGTGCTGCTCCTGCCACCTTGGCCTGCTGAAAAGACAATTGTCCCCTCAGATGGACTTTGTCCCCTCAGATGGACTGAAGCTTCAACGATACTGATTATTATAGAGATGCAACGCTACTGCTGCGCTGTTGGCCGCTGTCGCGGCGGTCAAAGTACACTTACCAACCTAAGGTGGCATTGATGAACTGGATAGCCACCAACACACCAACGTCCGGCCAGTTCTGCAATCCCAGCTCGATGATGATGGCAATCCAGATAATCACAGGCATAGGGTTGAAACCCCACAGGCCAAGCTGCGAGCATCAAAAGCGGGTTAGATACTGGTGACCACGGAACGGCCTTCGGTGCGACGACAACTGCATGGCGATCATGCTCACCATATGAAGGTAAGTAATCCATTTTGGTGTTGTCTTCTCCTCAAGCTCGTTGAAGCCCCAGGTCTCCCTAAGCTTGTCGGCCTCTGCAGCAAGGGAACATCCACATTGAGGGCTCCAGCTGTCAAGATCGGGCCCCAGCTCATCAACGCACTGAGACACATATATGTACACCGTAGTTACCTGCAGTTGTGAGGCCGTGCGATGGGAAGAAGTCTGGTAGTTCGGCTTTCTTCTCTTCCTTGGCATGGAAGCCATCCTCGTGCTTCTCGCCACCCTGATCACTTAATTCTACGTCCTTAGGCTTGGTTGGGGGCGCCTCAGCAGCCATAATTGCCGCTCACCCCGTTAGGGCTTCACTTCTGCTGCCGCACTTGGCTGGGATGCCGCACTACTTTAGGATAGACAGGGCAATTGCACTGACCTCTCCAAGCACTGCCTATAAGCAGTTGCCACAGGTTAGTGTTGCTAAGCAGGGTTAGCAGTCATCACGTGCACGTCCCTAAGCTATTGCTCGAACCCCGGGGTAACAAAAAATGCCCTTATGCCACGTGATCGGCATCTCCTTCATCCCGTCCCATGTATCCACAAACCAATACACCTGCAACGTGTGCAACATGCCTCGTAAAGAGGTGTCGCACTTGATGTTCGGGCTTCCGGCCGTGGAAGCTGCAAATACAGTTGGTGTCTCCTTTTCCTGTAGTCGGTTGCGATGACCATGATCCTACGCTCAAGCTCTGCAAACATGCACTTTCTTCAAGCAGCCGCTGTGCATATGGTGCTGTTATTCCACAAAGCTTCCATAGCTGCAGTCACATGTCAGCTACTGTTGAAACGGATCGCCATACATCTATGTTGGCAACACCAGCTCCGCCATCACCTGCTGTCATTTGGGAAGCAGATCTAGGGAGCCAGCTGTCCCGCACAAGCAGTACCATCGCATATGGTTGAAGGGAGAACACGCCAGCACAGGTCACTTGCCATTCTCTTGTTTGCATGACTGCAAGTCGGTCTCAAAGGATCGTTGCTGAGGACAGGCGTGCCTGATGCAGCCAGGGCTTTGGTACCGCAAGCTGCTCAAACCCAAGTGTTATGGTGGAATCTTATTATCCCTGAAATAAGCTTTAGGTCGTCTGCATCAACTGTGCAGCCCACTCGTCATGTTCTGCCTGACAGGCATGTCAACCCCTTTTCTTGTGCCAAACATATCTCCTGCTGGCCTTCTTAGGGTAAGCAATGCTAATGCTCCTGATTGCGCATGGCAGTTTGCTGAAGTTCCATGTAAAAGAAATTGAGCCATGCAACAAGTTGAGATGCAATGCCATGTACACAAGCTGTACACCCTGCACATCCAAGCACTGCCTGGAGTGCCTTCAGGAGTGGAATAGCTGTTTTTGACCATGTATGTGTACAATATTGGCTGGCATTTTCCAGCCACTGCGCAGTGCGCCATGAGTTGAGACTTGAGCAGGTGCGCCCTCAAAGAGCTGCAGCTCCTGAAACAGCATGGTCAGCATTGCCGCTAGAACGTCGTTATTGTTGCACGAGCTGAGTCCACTTTTCCCGAACAGTTGCCACTCCGGTTAGCATACATAAGAGAAGAATCGACCAGTGTATTCGTGCCAGCATGGACTGCATACCACTTGCAATTTCACAAACTTTGCCCTCAGCCTTTCGCCTTGGTAATTTTGACTTGGTCTGCATATCTGCATAACAGACGCCGTGCTGGCTA
Organism: Coelastrella sp. MACC-549; assembly: GCA_018290735.1. Classification (NCBI taxonomy): domain Eukaryota; kingdom Viridiplantae; phylum Chlorophyta; class Chlorophyceae; order Sphaeropleales; family Scenedesmaceae; genus Coelastrella; species Coelastrella sp. MACC-549. Next base: position 8,364 of record JABEVS010000597.1, on the reverse strand, counting down.
AATTCATTTACATGCCAGACGCAAAGTGTCACACCCCATTCATGCAGTGTATGGCATGAAGCACAGCAATGGTTTTACACACAAGCACCATCGCCTGTCAGTTTATTTGCCAGCTCATCCGATGTTGCATGGCTCTATCTCTTTTGCAACCAATTATTGTCAGTGGCTTGCACCGCACCACAAGGATAAGTATTCATATCAACTTGATAAAGTTGTTCAAACAAAGTAGGCGACTTCAAAACAACACCATCAAGTGGCATAATTGTGTAAGTATGATCTTATGCAGCAGAGAAGCGTGACTTTCATGCATCCTATAGGATGAGCAGCCAATCAGCTACATGGGTACTTCACCACAGCCTGTCAACCGCCGCCGGCGCAATCATTGATCTGCACTAGTGCTAGTGCCAGGCTGCTCAGGACGGAGTCCTACAGCCAGGAGACTTAATCTTCAAGTTGCCATGGATGCACGTCTTTCTGGTGAGTTGCCATGGTTGCACGTCTTTCTGGTGAGTTGCCATGGGTGCACGTCTTTCTGGTGAGAAGGCAATCCCACACACGCACAAGCTGAATGATGCTGCTGACTGGCAGCCTGGAGCTCCATGCTGCAGCCAACATGCCACCTGAGGGTGCCCAATGATCCAGCATCTGATTGCCTCAAGCACAAGTCAGTCTTGTCATTGACGCCAGCCAAGGGGCATTGCTTTGCTCGCTGGCTAGTGCTAGGATGATAGCACTAGCCAGCCAGCTGTTGGAGCTGTTGACCCTTCGACTGACGTTTTGCCATTCAATGCATTGTACCCTGTATTTGACGATGTCTTGTTGCAGAAATTGCCAGCATATGTTCAATTTGATGCCGAACGGACTTCTTTCGTTGCCACTGTGTCCTGTGTCACACAGCGAGCGTCTGTGAAACAGTCTGGATGAATGTGCGCTTGTCCGCGATGTTTTTCAGACTCGTGATGACAGGCTTGTTGGCGTAAATAATCAAGCTTATATCTATACTGTAATATATCGTGATCACACAGAAGATACACCATAGTCTACGCACACTTCTGGCAAACAGCGCCAAACCAGCACCTGAGCACAACGATAGCCGCATAGCTCGCTCACCAATATCCAATGGTAGAAGTTAATGGTATCGACGTGTTGGAAGGGCCTGTTGCATCACACAGCGGGTTCAAGGCCTTGATCCAGGTGAACTACCGACTGCAACATCAACGGCAGTAACACTGTTTGTTTATAGCGCTCGTGCACCGAATGTAGTGACTAGTGTATCTGACATGCTCACTGCTGTTCCATGAAGCCTTTGCACAGCCGGACAGCAGCATGCACAGTAGCTGCTTTTGACAGCGATGATGGCATGCTGGTGTACTCAACGCAGACAGTCAACCCACTTGAAGAACCCTACATCAAATCCCTTTTGAAGAAATGGTGAGGTCCTGCATTAAAAGCATGGCAAAATGCCTTGCAAAGTCCATGTCAAACCATGTTTTGAATGCAGGGACTTGTATGGCAAGTTGCAGCTTCACACATTGTACTACACCAAGTACTACCACAAGTTACAAGGCCAAGAGCTCATACATGACTTGTTCAATGATCCGGAATTCCAGCAGCACTTCAAGGTGGCTGAAGGCTGTTGTGCATGCCGTTTTTACCCGGCAGTGCTTGTTGTCCTGAGAGTGCGAGTGCTTGCTCAGCAGCCCACCAGCTTTTCCCCCTCTGTTGTCACAGCATCAAAGACGCGGAAACAACACTCCCCACAAACTATCTTCTGGTAATGCCTGAACTGGCTGACAATGAATGCAAAGGAACAAGCCAGTTGGAACCTTTTTTGATGTATATCTCAATGTGTGGCCACAGGTGGCAACAAAGGCAGGCGCCAGGCAGCTTGATGGTGTCACTGGCGAACTTGTTATTCAATCTGTGCCAGCAGATGAAACCAGGCGAGTTGTGCCGATGCCAATGGCAGCCCATGCAAGCAGCTGTTAACAAAGGATGGATCAGCAAGTGATGGAACAGATCTAGAAAATATCTATCTCAATTGCGACACTGCAGCCATTACTTGCCAGCACAGTAAGGGTGCTAGTCAGTCAGCAGCAGGCACTAATCGGTGGAAGACTGCTATGTGAAACCAGTGGCTCCTTGACAGCGGCTGCAGAATGCCACCATGCCAACTGCATCATTATGTCGTTTTACATTCACAACGCTTGCAAGTAAGCACCATGCCACCTCTTCTATGACAGGCTGGATATCTTGGACCGTATAATAGATGCCCGGCCCCCTATTGTGCGTCCAAGTGCCGGTGGAGGCATCATGAAGTGCATGGAAGAGCAGAGGGAAGGCTTTCAGGTGAATGTTACTGCCGGTGTCAGATCTGCCCATGCTGCATTGAGGAAAATGGTTGCAGCCCGCTCATAGCCCTGGTGCTCGCTCTCTGGCCTCTGGAAAGCTGCAGCCACCTGATTGTCTTTGACAGTTGTCTTCAGCTGCTCAACTGCCACTGCCACTACACATCACAAGGCTTGACTTACTGCTCAGCTGCACTGTACCAATGTCTTTTGGCCAAGGTGTCAGATGAGCTCAGGCGTCTGCTGTTGTGTGACGACAGTGAGTATGCTGAGCTGTTCAGCAGTGAGGAGAAGAAGCAGCTGCTATGGCGGCTCTTTGAACTTGTCTGTTTAGGGGGGCCCTGCTGTCAATTCGAGGTGGGATTGGGCACTTGGAAAAGACACGCCACTTTGTGGTGTCAACGCTGCTGCATCTTCCGGTGCCTCACAACACTTCAGGGATTTGACATGATCATTCGTAGCATCTAGCGGTGCGCTTGCTGTTGCAGCGGCTGCTGGCCCCTGCAATCAGTGCAGGGCTTGGTCCAGCACAAAAGCTGCTACTGTCACACTTACCACTGCAGGATCAGCTGCAGCCATACCTAGAAGTGACTAAGCGTCTTTACAAGAGCCTGCTGAGGTGCGCTCACAGACCTCTCAGATTCTTGGGCTGCTGTCTTGGTACGTAGTGGCCTCAACATTGTCAGCAGCACAACAACATGATGCCGACAGTTGTTCATTCGAATTTCTGCGGCAGACTGTCCAGTGGGGCCGCCAGCTGTGCCAACAGGCAGGAGTCAGCAGCAGGTTATGCTGCAGTGGCTGCCGCAGCAGCTGCGCCCAGAGCAAGTAACGCTGATGCAGATCTTGATGCGTTGTATGTGTAGTGTTCAGAAGAACAGTGGCAATGGCAAGATTGAGGTTACATCAACTGTGCTGGAGGTTAAAAGCTGCAGTTCTGAGTCAGGTGCGGCTCATGGACCTGTTCTGTCAGATTGCAGCCATGGAGGCAGCAGAGGACCTGTGAAAAATTCATTGTTATGGCAGAAAAGTTGCAGAGAAATAGAGAGGTATCATCTGCTAGGAAAAACCAGCAGCCAGGTATTGCTGGGGACATCACTGGCATGCACAACAGCGTTGGCTTGCTAGCTAGTGCCCATACTACCTAACAGCTGAAACATTCGCTGGCGGACAACGCTGTTATGATGCCCTGCTGCTTTTTTCTTTCCAGGAGTCAAGCTCTTCCCTGGTCAAGCGCGCAATAACCTTTGTATAGTGGCAATTGATCCCATGAAGCGCATAGTGCGAGTGCTGTACCATGGCTTTGTCCCATACTGGTGACATGCTTAGCGCACCAACGTTTTCTGACCTGGTGCCACAGAAGCCAGCAACTTGACGCCCTCTGTACGGTCTTGTGGCTGCCAAAGTGCAGCTGCTGTTGTGACGTGCGCTTGAGCTGGATCAGATGATTTGGTGCCTGTTGACATGTGGCATTGATGGAGGGCTGTGCATGCCTTGCATACTGTTGCTTGGAATGATTGCAGGGTTTCAGCGAGGTGACCTTTGTCATGCCAGCATCAGCGCTAGCACTGCAGACCTTATCGCCCTGACTTTGTCCTCCGTCCTACCGAACAGCAGGTGACCCTGCGTACAGGCAAGCTGTATTTGTTCCACCAGCACAAGATTGCAGTATAAGTCAGCAGGTGATCAGCAGTGGTATGTGATGCTTAGTGCTGCTGTTTGCCATCTAGCAGAGCTGCTGTTGCGGCACCAGGCCTACGTTTCGGGGTAGTATATTTGTCCAATTTCGCGCTGCTGGCATGGCCCCATACGCTGGATACATTCTCGGCGCCAAGGGCTCCTATGATAGCATTAGGAATCTCACCAGCGAGCTGTCCTTGTGCCAGTCTCTCTTGCTAGTATTATGGGCCTACTGAAGAGAACTTTAGCCCTGGGAGTGCATCTGGTGCATCAAGCAGCGCAAAGTCGCATTCTCAAATGCGCGGGTGTCCTCACCCGGTGCGGCAGAACGTGATGTGACTTTGTCTTCCTGTAGCCATAAACATATATTAAATTCTGCAATTGTTACCTGTTTTACTCTTGAAACGCGGGGCACTGCACAACTGAGCTGTAACTTGCACAAGTGACCTGCGTTGCTGTACTATGGACATTCTTGAAGAGGGGCGGGCAATCATTGTGCAATGATTGATTTTTATGAAAGTTGAGTGGCCAGTATTTCTCATATGCAACTCCACTGGTTCTCCAGCTGGTTGCTGTCCGCCTTGAGGAGGAGAGCCGGCTGAATCACTACGATATATCGTTACAAGCCGAGATAAATAATGACTACCAATTTTGGGGTCTTCTCAGAGCGCCCTGGCGTAGGGCAAGGCGACCCCTATATCGATACTGTAAAGCCAGACCCCCGAGACAAAGGCTTAAACTTTAGGGTGCCTGCCTGCAAAACAGGCAAAAATAACGATGCAGCTTTTGACAAGTTCAAACCCTTATTTGAGGGCGAGAAGTTTGTGGTGAGTAGGCATACTGCAGCTGCCACCAGCAGCTGCAGACCCCCTGCATGTGCTGAATATGCTGTTTGGCATAACTGCAAAGCCTGGGAAGCACCCTGCCGTCCGTTGCATTAACATAGAGGTTCTAAATCACAGGAGCCACTTCGCTCAGCTCTGCAGCAGACAAATGCCAGCAAGAAGAAGAATGTAACAGACAGATCATGGAAGGCTGCCAGTCCCATGAAAAGCAGCGCATGTTCCGGCGATTACTATGGAACAATAGGCGGTGCGATACCTTACGAGCCTGGTACGGTAGAGGCCAGCAAAAAGAAGGGGGAAATCAAGGGTACACCCAAAAATATCGTCACCAGTCCATCAAAAAAAGGAGGGTGAGCAGCTTCAGGTGCCCACGCTCCACAGCTGTCACTGTGTGAATGTTGTGGGCTGCCAGAAAACAAAAGAGTGGCTTCTGCTTCATTGCATGGCAGTAGCTGTCAAAGCCTCGCTTCAACCTACATGTGGTGGCTTACCTGACCCAACAATCCAGCAGCAATGGCAGCATAAGGTGTCCAAAGGTGCACTTTCCAGTATAATGAGTCAGCAAGCCGTATGCAAAGTATCACACTGCATGGATCTGCCATGGCACAGGTTTGGCTTCAATAACACAACACTTAGTGAGCGACAAGGAGCCTTAGGAGTGGCAGGGGAGTATCAATATTTAGCTGACCCCGTACACCACGCAACACGCAAACCTAAAGATGAGTCCTCACCAACAGCCCCATTCAGGCCGGCCAACCCCCCACTCACAGGTGGGCCGGGAACAATCACACGTAACTTCGCTGGCAGAGCAAAGGGTGCAGTAGGAGAGTTCGAATGGAGGCCAAGGCCAGATGCAGCAGAACACTTCAAGGCCGGCAAAAGCGGCAGTGGTGGCAGCAGAGAGGTAGAATCACCAGCAGGTGTAGTACAGCAGTCTATGGTGTTCAGGCCAGTTTCCATACCTCACAAGGGGCCCATGGCGACCTTCAACAAGTTCCCAGGTGAGCTTCTGCAGCGTTGGTCACTCTGAGACAGTGCAACATGAGCTGGAGCTGACTTTCAGATGGCAGATGGTGCACTGAACGCTGCAGCAGCCTGGCAACCAGAGTTTGTTGCGACAGCCTTTGCAAAAGTCCATGAAGTAGCAGCAGAACATTATCTCAAAGCAGATTAACATCATGGCATGCTCATAGAGTACTGCAACAGGACGCTGGCATTGTCGCATGTGATTATGGATTCCATCATTATTGATCATGCGTGAGAGAGAACAAGCTTTTTGCAGCTGCGGGCCACGCCTGAGCTCACATGCACTAATCTGTGCTGCTGTCAATGTTGTGCACCCGTACCTGTGGTGCAGAGTATCTTCATGACCCAGAGACCATGAAGTCACAGCAGCGAAATCAGCAGCAGATGAATGAGCGGGAGTTACTAGCAGCACATGCGGGAGGTGCTTGGCGGCCAGCAGGGCAGGTCAAGACAGATGCAACACGGTCAATCATACGTATGAACCTCTGAGTGCAGCTGCTGCAGCCCAAAAGTTTTAAGATGGCAACACCCAGTTCTGATGGTAGACCAACAAACATTCCACAGCAGCTAGGTTGTGCATCATCTGTGCCCCGTATAGTGTATCCAATACAGAATCACTCGGTATTCTTGACATTAGTGACTGGGGGTATTGGCTGATGATGGCCCATCATGACCCGCTGGCTGAGTCAGCTGAGGGCTATGCACAGGCTTGCAGCAACACTAGTTTGGTGTAGGCAGGAGCGTGATGGCGGCAGGAGCTGCTACCCACCTTGTAACCTGTTGTGGCTTTTCCTGTTGCAGCAGCTGGGAAGGTGTTCCCTACTGCTGCTAGTAGTACGCTAGTGCGTACTACGCAGCGTTACTGTGCAGCTTGAGTCAATATTCAAGACCTTACCAAGGGGGCAGCACCCAGCATCCAGGCCTCGGCCCGTGTAGTACATAATCAATATGCCACAGCCTGTAGCCATGGCTACACTGGCCAGTGGTTATTCTACAGCGCAGTCACACCGTGCGGCGCTGCTCACTCAGTACTACTTGGTAAGGCTGCAACATGCAGTTAACAACCGATTCAATTCAGTAGGGCACCATAATTCATTAAATGTAGTACATGCCACATCCCGGCAGTGCCATGATGCCATCATTACCAACTGTCATCACAGCCTGAGACTGGCATGCGACTGCCCATGCCTTCTACACGCCTTGAAATCAAGCCTTGCTTTGCCAGTGTACTACAACCGGCCGCTGGCAGTGTCATAACACTGCAGGTGATTAGGTGCTGGCCCAGCGGGGGGTTGCAGCCTGTTTGATGCTACTTCGCAAACAGCCAACTGATTGAAGCCTGCATAGATGTGACCGTCACGACATGAGGATCACGTCAGGCGGTCTGAGACCCCTGGGGTGTGGGGCCCACAACTTGTCCGGGACAATGGCATTGTGCCCACCTCCTGCCTGTTGAATTTCAACACCATCCCTGACTGCACTGCAACTTTGCAGGCTGCACGGTGCAACACGCACCACTGTGACAGCATTAACGCTGTGATGAATATCCATCTCTTTGTTGCATTACTCTATCTCTCTTGCATGGGCCACTTAGCCGCAAAGGATAACTACCACTACTAATCTCTTGCATGTTGTTGCATGAGCTCATGGACAGTATCTACACTGACATGTTGGCCTTACATAAGTATACTACTACTTCTACTACTACTGCTGCTGCCGCTGCTGCCGCTGCTACCAGTACTACTACTAGTAATAGTGATAGTAGCATGTGATGCCACAGGCTATGGCAGCCGGTCAGAACGCTGGGACGCAACTTCCACCGAAGGATGGGGTATTGACCAAACATTTCTATTCTTTTACAGATAACTTACCTGCCAGTACTGCCTAGTAGGGCCTACACCATGTGTAATCCCCGGAGGATTCTCAGGCTAGGAATTAGCAACACCGTGTTGCTAGTGACCAGCATGCCATGCTTTAAGGGAGCATCCAGAGCCGAGTGGCCTCAGGCTTAAAAGAAATTCAACAGAAGTTTCACACCACTGTGACAATGTAAAGAGTTGCATGGCGCTCTTTGTGACCGTCACATCAGTCAAATGGCGAGACCAAGGCAAGGGGGACATTTTGCTAGCTGTTTGTGCCTGTTCATGGTCTAATCCACTTGCATTGCATGCATGAGACCCTCTGATGATGGACACAGCGAAGCAGCTGCAGCCTACTGGGGAAGATGGCAACAGGACACGCTCTGACGGGAGGGTAATCACGTGGTCTACTGGTTAAGTTACAGGGATCCGAAGCCTAGGTCTCGGGTTCAAACCTTAACCGGAGCACATTTCCCTGGGTTTTCAGGGTAACGGCCGGTGTAAACCGGAGGCAGGAATGTGCTCCTACCCAAGCGCCCGACTCTGCTGGGGTGTGGATCGAAAGTGGCTTGAGAATGTACTTAGTCACCCTTGTCGAGATGTCCC
>JABEVS010000005.1:524209-558221 GCA_018290735.1 Coelastrella sp. MACC-549 | reverse complement strand
TGTGTGTTGCCATGTATTGCACAATACCTCTCTACTGCTTGGAAACTACGGTGTCAATGTGAGCATAATGGCGGTCGAACCGCTCAGCATGGATTGTTGTTGTCCGCTTCTGAAATGGGGCGCGGGGCCGATGGCAAGATTGCTATGGTCAATGGGTAACTTATATATATATATATATATATATATTCAGGGCGTGGGGTCAATGGCAGACGCTTATGTTTTGCTGTATTATATGGCTCCCAGTGCCACTAGGGTAGTTTGTACATCATATTCATACAAAGATCTATACAAAGACTTATACAAAGATTTATGCAAAGGTCATAATATGCATGGCACCTGAGCAAATGCAGCTCAGTTGGCTTGCATGGGCAGGGCTTTGCGGCCGGAAGAGCCCCTTGCCATATTCCATTGTTTGACAAATAATTTGTCAGATGACTGCGGCAGCCTGCAGTACTACTGCATAGTATGTACATGAGCTCCTCAATTGAAGCATGCTGGCTCAGCCAGCAGCCAACGCCCCTACAATAGTTCGTGCTATGATCGAAGCGGCCTCCTTGTAAGTGGATTGGTATGGTAAGGCAACAATAGCAAAAGAATCAACCTTTCTATATGATCATCAGATGAACGGCGATCAGACAGCATGATGGTAGTCTACGATCATGCTGTCTAATTCCAGATCATCTGATGATAAAATATCGAATGTATGGCTATGTTGCCTGTACTAGATACTATTGAGAAGAATCAGTTGGCTCCCGTAGTTCGGATGGTAACTTACCATCGCTCTTCGAGGCGATCTGAAAAAGTGGCACGGGGCCGATGGCAGCATTGGTATGGCTGACGGGTAATTTATGTATATCGCTATTCGAGGCAACCGTTGTCAGGTAATGCTGCATGCAGCATGGCTCTATCTCTTTTCCGCTGTCTCAACTCGAAATTCGAATCGACCGTCGAACACCATGATAGCATGGCGGGAAAGTTACTACTGATCTAGTTGAACCTGCGTAAGGCTGATCATGTACTGCCAGAGCCTGACTGCCTGCATTTTCACTTCACATTCAGCTCCTTTTCCAGCTCATCCACTGTTGCATGGGCTCAACATCTTCCAAATTCAGCATATTGCTCATCTATCTGTCCAGGTACTTCACCTGCACCACACACAGCCGCACAACAAAGTTTATTCAGCGCCATCAGTGCTGTACACGAGGTGATTGTACAATTTGTTAGACAACAGGTACTGCAATACTTTACAAGTATAAAAAAAAACAAAGCACATCCATGTACTGCCTCGATATTGCCTGCCAGGCACAAAGTGTCTGGCAATGAATGCAGAAGATAATTCACTCTGCAGAGTGATACATTGTGATTGCAGTTGTGTGTGTGAATGGTGGAGTTCTTCAGTCCACCAAAGCAGCAGCAGCAGAGGCATTGGCAGCCGTGGATTGTCCCCGCCTTGATTTATGGGTCAGATGCACTGTGTCGATCTGGCAACGAAAGAGGGCTTCCCGTGTAACACACGACAACGAATGAATGTGATTGCAAAAAGGCTGACAAGACTCCGTCAGCAGCGTCATCCCCTCTCTCACCATCTGCACTTCTTTTCTGGTGAGTCCACACTTGGAGTAGAATGCCACATTATGTTCTGCACAGTCCAAGATGACCTTATAGCATCCCTGCTGTTGAGCAACAGAAATCAGCTGCTCTATTAGTCTGCAAAAGCAATGGAAACAGAAGGCCATAAAGCTTTATGATGCTGAGCGAAGAAACAAGTTAAGGCTGTTGAATTGCATTGATCACCATCAGAATATTGAATGTCTGGAATAAACATGTGCAAGTCAAGAGTCTGCATGTCGCAGTACTGGCTGGGCCTACAGGGCCTGCTCGACTCTAACCTGCTAATTATCTGAGACTTATCGTGTAATAGATTTACATGATGCAGCAATGCCCCAAGGTGTATGATCATATACTACATTTCCACTCCTCAACAGCCTGCTATTACTGTACTCGTGAGTTGTGCAGCAGCAAGGATTCTTGGGCTAAAAAAAGTGCTGCTGCAACAATGTAGGCACTAAACAGTCTAGTGGACATCCTGTATATAGTCAGTCAGACCAAGCGCCAGCAGTTGACTTCAGGACATGTACACCAGTGATAAACCAGTAACTAGTATCACACTGGATACATACTGCATAGCCACGCAACATAGCAGGTGTTCCCAAAAGCAGTGAAAAGAATAGTTTCCTTCCAGTGACGTAAAGAAGTTTACCTCTGGCCCAGCTTTTGCCCTCGTGCTGACTCATCAACCACAACGTCCTCTATGTGGCCAACCTGCAGGGTGTTGACACAAAGTCCAGTGCTGTGAATATACCATTGTGTTTTTCCACAGAGCACTACTAGCCAACCATACTCATGTGTTAGCTGGGGATGATATTTGCTGAGGATGGTAGTAAGTAAGCACGTTCTGCTGGATGAATTGCATACTGCCATTCTGACTGGTCGTTGAGAACATGAACAGAGGCACTGCTGTGCTCAGCAATGGCAGTACCATGGTGTGCTAAGCGACAGCAGTTCTTCAGAAATGTGCAGACAAGCAGTTCTGCGGCTGGTCAGCGCGATGATTTTGACTGTCTGCTGCAACCTTGCTTGCTGTTAATCATTCAGACCTTGATATGACTATGTCACTGCAGTTCAGGAGCAAGCGGGCTCGCAAAATTGTAACACCAGTAGCTGAGTTGACACAGGTGCAAGGGAGCAAATAGCAGCTGCTGGCTATCACTGTGGGTAATTTCTCCGTGCACATCGCATGGTAGCCAGTATCATCTGTCGTACAAAGCAGACCTCAGCTTACCTTGCCACAGCTGTGGATGAATTTCCTCTCAATAATCAGCGATGCTGTCCCAACCAACTTGCCCTGGGAGACATCTATAAAGCACCGACACACAGCGTCAGCCGATCGCTCTGGCTACGTTTGCCGTTGTATCAGACTTAAACTTGATATCCGCACCCTCTGCAACGGCTACATGATAGTCCGGGCTGTCATGCAACTCTTGCCATCTGCCTGCGGAAGCATGACCAAAGTGTGAAGTCCGCTCTCGCAGAGCCGTCCAATAAATGACTTTATACTTTTATACTCCTCTGGACTGATGTCACCAACGGTTGTCAACTGCGCTAACAAGCCTAGAATGCCTGCAGCAGAGAACAATGATCAGTCGCTCTGGGCGAGACGGATCCTGCTACGATGTGGAGGACAGTTGAAGCACCTTTGTTATAGTCGTCTAGCTGTAGTTCTCGAATCACACTTTTGCCCTGATTGGCCATGCTAGCGTCCAGCTGCAGCAGTGGCCCAGACGGTTCAAGTGTTGATGATGACTTTGAAAAGATCCAATACAGGATGGCATGCAACGGTTCACGGCATCAACAACACCTGCCAGATGAATGGATAGACATTCGAGTGGCACTTGTGGCATTCGGTGCAATGTCATGACATAAGGCACACACATGACATGAGGGTTGAATCACCTGACACCCTGACTAAGGACTCGACATGGAGTTGACCCTACTAGCAAGCCCCTAATGAGCGTTATTCCGCCAGAGAAATAATCACTAGAGCAATTTGCCCTGCCACCTTACAACAGTAGTAAGGAAGCAGCAAGCCAGCTTGCAGTCCATCATGCCTGACCATCATGGTGATGATGATCATCAGTAATGCAATCCCTCCTTGACAACCAGTGCTCAAGTGACAACCAGCTGTATGATCAAGCGGTTCCTGCATCATATCTGCATACCACAACAGCAGATATATCTCCATTTCGAGATAAAGTTGCCATGTGAACAGCATAAAAAAACACATATCACAGCAATGCTTCCACAAAGCAGTTGTTGGGATTGTGACAGGATTATCACACAGCATCGTCCTGGATAAACTTCACTCTTGGTCCTGGCTGACTGAACCAACAGTCCTTAACAAGAAAACAACAATAAAATCAAAGTAAATTACTCTGGTATATTGCAAATGCATGGATGCATCGCAGACAGCAAGCCAGTAATACATGGCTGTAATGCTTGCTCCAGACTTGCAGCCAACGACTGATTCAGTCTTATAAAATGTACATCACGTATGTGCTGATGCCATTCGCACCTCTAGCTCACTCAAACTAATTGATAAGCTGCATATTGGCAGAATAGCATATGCATGTTGATGACTTGACGTGAATCAAGTCCATCTTTGTGATTTTGCTATGCAAGCCGCTTGATGATTCTCATGATGATTCTCCAATGAGGCTCTCCACATGATGTGGACTGTATGCATGACAAAGAGTTCATCCTGCAGATTGAGTTTATCAAACGTTCTGCAAGCATGCTGCATCAGTAGATTGTGAACCTCAAAGCCATATGAAACATTCAGATGTGAGAATCTCCAGGTATCTTCTGCTGCTAGCGCTACCAGAATAGCCCATGATGCTTCCCTGCCCAGAGAGTGCCCATCACCACTGATAGCAGCAACCAGTGATTCATCACTTGTGATGCATTGCTCATGTTGTGCACCATGTGGAGCTTGAATACATATCTTATACATAGGACCTGTCAGCACAGAAGGCGCTGCATCTCAAGCACCTGAGCTGCAGCGCAGTCTCAGAGCATACTGTATGCATTGACATAAGCTTCCCATCACAGCTTTCCCACACAGTGTGCCTACCTCAATCAGCAGCTGTCTTGCACATACATAAAAAAGCTATGAGACTGGCTACCAAACAGCTAGCTCTGGAAAGGCCGCACATCTTTTCAGTGCGCCGTTTGTGTACTGATCCAGTGCTTCTCAGTAATGCAAGCTGTTGTTGACTCATTTGGGGGAAATGTCGTGGACAGGGCAAGGGCTGGTGGTCAGGACTGTTGGACCCTTATATTCATATCACTGTCTGTTGGCCCCCCGATTGTCATACAAAACCAGACCACATAATTGGCCCCTGACAGGCACCCCAAAGCAGCCAACAGAGTCGCTCATGGGCTCATCGCCAAAGCTACCCTGAATTGAATAGTGAGCTGCTGCACATGCTTCTCCCACCTCTGCCAACTCATCGCTTCAGGAAGGACTTATGCATAAACCCAACCGCCAGGAGCATGAAGCCAACCACATATGCTATGACAATAAGCAGTGCATACCATCTGAACCAGTGTTCATACCCAAAGGTGTCTCTCAAATAGCTTGACACAGTCGCATCCGCCGCCACCCCGGGGCCTTTCAGCGGTGTCTGATTGTCACCTAGCTGACTGGCGCTCAGCCCGTAGATGATCCAAGTGACGGGGGTGATGCGGTTGGCCCATTTCCACCCGTCCGGGAAGTTGTTGTAGGCGATTGTGAATCCTGCAAGACAGTGTCAAGAAACGCCAAGCAGTACCCCGTTCAGCATGGCAGGAACCCGGGGCCACCTCTGGATGCATTGGATTAGTTGATTGATTGATCAACGCGTGGTGTCTTTACATAGACACCCGCGTATGTTGAGGGAGGGTGGCTTTTGGGTGCATCCGAAGGTATATGCTTAGGATCCAGCCAGGAGTCCTGGCTGTGTGAGCACTGTGTTCACAGTCCTTGGCAAGGACTGGCAGCAGTTTGCCATGAAATCATGTTTCCTGTGAACTCACACTAACAAACAGGATACACACACGGCCTGCTTATCTATAGATAAGGCTTGATGCCTGGGTTGTGCACATGCTCAAATGTACCCATATGCCATATGCCCGGCCCCGGCCAATTGTGCAAGGTCACCAAAGTATGGCTGACTCAAGTTGACTCAAACATGCTCCCACAGGGCAGTGGTCCCTGGAAGGAGCTAACCCACTCCCCATTGAAGACCTGCCACAAGCTGTTGAGCAGAGAACTGAGCAGCTGGCCAATTTCTACAGCTGGTGTGGCAGAAACCTGCACAGCAAACAGGAGCACTGCTGTTGCACCTGAGGTTCAATGCTGATGTTGGCAAATGGCCACTCAAGGAAGATCAAACCTCTCTGACCTTTGACAAACAGCTAGCTCCCTATGTTTTGGCGAAAATCAGGCTGATGGTGCCGGTGTAAGGTTCAATTTAGTATTGTTGTGACACATGGAACAGACATGACTTTTCAAAAATGAAATAACTTGTTACAAGCTGCATGTCACGTACATGTCCGTGCTTTTGCATTTGGACCCTCTCAGGGACCTGCCGTAGCCTGAGGCTAGACTTTTGGATGCTCATACCGACAGCGACACACAGCAGAGCACAGCTCACCAGGAACATCCCCAGAGCCGTGTAAATCATGAGGCAGCAGAAGGTCATCAGGTAGTAGTAGAAGAACAGAGACGCATCGTGCGCAAAGTCGATCATCCAGTAGACAATGGGCACAAACAGGGATGTCTGAGCCACCACATATGGGAGTTCAGACAGCAGGGTGGCACAGCTGAGGGCGAGAGGGCTGTACATCAAGCTGGCTCGCTCACGGTAAAAAACCTGCAGAAGAAGAAGAAGCGGAACACTCCTTGGGTCGCTGCCAGTGAGAGCTACGTCGCAAGAACCGATTTACATGCTGCTAGACGGGCCGGCTGCTACCACAGATGATGGTTGGCCACATACAGAGATGTTGATTCATGTCACAGAATGCGCAAGAAAGATTCTATTTGTTCAACAGGTGGCCTGAGGTAACAAGCAAACATCTTGCAAAGTGCTGGATGCTGGCTATGAAGCATGCATTGTCAGTGAAGGAAGTATGCCTACCCCTCTCTCCATAGAAAACACTGGCATGGCGCTCATCAGGTTGATGTTGCCCAGGAAGCTGGCTGAGCTGTACAGCACTCCTAGCACGTTCTGTACACTGCCAATGCTGGCAGGCACACTGACCTGGCCAACCTGGTAATACATGCTGCCATAGATCTGCAAAAAGAAAATATGCAGCAAAATCATAATCCAGCTCTAGCAGAAAGCAACCAATGCTGTATTTCACAAGCATGTGCACTGTAATGTTCCATGGTAGTGGGCTGAATCACCCAGGAGTTTCCTCCCTGGAGAGTTGAAAAAGGTGCCACCAGTGAAAGGCCAGTGAAAGGTCCCATGCATAACAACTCTCAGCTCAACCAAAATTGGCATAGTATTGAGCAAAGAACGCCTTTGTTGTGTGCTGTTGCACCTGATGCAAACTGTAATTCTGGCTGGAGACTAGCACTCAACTTCAGAGTGCCACAGGCATGACCCAAAAGGTCATGCCATCTTCAGATGAGATACTGAGACAAAAATTGGACTTTTTTCTGGGACCAATGTGAACAAATTGGAGACGTACGATTGCTGTAATGACTGTCAGGATGAGCCTCAAAAGGTTGTAGGAGGGCATCCTCCAGTAGGCCATGTACAAGCGCCTGGTACACTCCAGCAGCTGTGTGGCAAATGGCTGAGCAGACCCAACAGCAACCTCATGCGTTGCTGCTGACTGGAGGGCCCCAGCAGTAAGGGTTGCAGGGCCTGCAGTGTCAGCCTGCAGAGCCTACAGTATCGTACAGCAGCAGCAGCAGCAGCAGGCTGTGACGCCTTGGAGGATTAAACTTTATCCGATAACTCTATCCAAGATTTTATCCGAGACCTATGAACAACATGCAGTCGCCATATCATAATCCTGTCCAACTGCAACATGAAAGCAATGGCCCATTTGTGGCCCTTTACCTAGGTGGCTTGCCATAACAGCTCATCTCACCACTCAGTTGCATGCATATACTGCTAACTGTGCACTCCAATACTGTATGTGACCAAGCTTACATCTTCAGTGAGGGCCTGAGCCTTGTTAATGTTTTCCATGAACAGCCGGCTGGCCAGGTAGGTATCAGGCCAGTCAACAGACTTGTTAGCAGGTGTCAGTGTGGTCATGGCACCACCAGTGACCTCAAGCATCCAAGTGGCCGGATTGTAGCCATGCAGCAACTTGCAAGTGCCTGCGAAACATAGTTCACACTGGGTTACACTAGCTAGCTTGATGAGCAGAACCCTTGCGCTGCCACTGAGTGATTGCCAGGGGCTGTCTGGCCAAATATCACAGTAGTAGTTTTTATTGCCACAGAACTACCAGACTACGAGGTGGCCCTCAGGGGCAAGGGCTGTGTGTTGTGTTATGGCATGGCATGGTATGGTATGGTATGGTATGGTATGGTATGGTATGGTATGGTATGGTATGGTATGGTATGGTATGGTATGGTATGGTATGGTATGGTATGGTATGGTATGGTATGGTATGGTATGATATGGCTTGGCTTGGTATCATACTGAGTATGGTATGGTATGTGTGGCTTGGTATGGCAGCAGTGTGATTTTACATCAGTCACCTGATATACCCACCTGACACCGACTCCAGGTAAGTTACCAGTGAGCAGCTGTGTAGCCCCAGAGGGCCAAAGTACGTCACACGGCCGCCTCTCTGCACAACAGCAAGAAATCACAGCAGGTAATTTCTATTGATTGCCAGCTGTATGGCCCCTGAGACAAATCATTATGGCAAAGCAATAGCTGACTGAACAATCTTCCTCAGCGGTTTCATGGGTTCTCTCTTGCGGGTGCCCCTTCTGCATTGCCAACTCTCTTGGATTTCCATGCTGAAGCATTTTATTGCTTCAGGAAGGCGTTCAATGCGCAGAGCAGATGATCAGGTTTTGTCCTATCGTCTGTACATGTGTACATGTATGCCTGCAGCAAACCTTAGTCAGGACGCTGCACTCATTGAATGCAACAGGATAATGAAGAGCTTCGTCACCAATCACCAGCTCTGGTGAAAGCCCGCTATAGCATGTGTACACTTACCTGCAACAGCAGTAGTGTGTCAAAGGCCTCAAATAACTGAATGGATGGCTGGTGGATGGTGACCATGACAGTGTGGCCAGCAGCAGCCACAGCCTTGACAGATTGCATGACAATGGCTGCGGCCCGAGCATCAAGACCTGCAAGCATCGCAGTCAAAATTTAGGGACTTATCAGCTTCAGCTCAGAGGCAACTCTATCAGAGCTGCCTATGACACTATTATGAAACAGTGGTGCAATTGGGTGTGATGCTGGGCAGTCTTCCCTAGTACCATGCTGAGCTGGCTCACAAAGTGCAAACAAAAAGGTGCGATATACATCTAATGCCTTGTCTATGACCAAAATTCGGCATCAGGAGCTTGCAGACCTGATGTTGGTTCGTCCATGAACACCACAGGCGGGCTGGCCACCAGCTCAACGGCAATGGTGAGCCTCTTCCTGGCTTCTGTGGGCAGGCCTGAGGCACCGGGCACACCCACCAGGTCGCTCTGCCTGTCAGTCAGGTCCACCTGCATCAGCACCTCATCCACACGCCGGTGCACCTGCAGAAAAGATGTCATATCCATTTGTGACATTCCTCTCACTACTGCAATAGGCTGGAACTTCTGGATGCATACAATTGTATCACTACCATACCATACCATACCATACCACACCATACCATACCATACCATACCATACCACACCACACCACACCACACCACACCACACCACACCACACCACACCACACCACACCACACCACACCACACCACACCACACCACACCATACCATACCATGCCATACCATGCCATACCATACCATACCATACCACACCATACCATACCACACCATACCATACCATACAACCTGGCCCCAGAGGGGCACCCCGGAGGAGCCAATAGTCACTATGAAGATTAGTGTGGGCAAGTATGGTAGATGCCAGGAGGAAGATATCATGAAGAGCTGTTGTACTTGAGTCCCAATTGGCAGCATAAGCAAACGCAAACAAAGTTGCAACACCATTGTGGGCACTGCCTCTGGGGCAGCCAACTGAGACTCAAGTACAATAACTCTTCATGATATCTGAAGGCTGCTGTAAAGGCATCACCCTACCTCATCGTCACTGATGGATGGCGGCAGCCTAAGCCTTCCACTAAACCAGAGTGCCTCAGCCACTGTTGTTGCCGGGCTGTGGATGTCATTCTGCAGCAAGCAACGTGTGCAACAGATACACACCACCACAGCATTTAACAGCTTAAAATAGCCACGCGCATATACTATGTAAATTATAGAACCTGCATTCTGAGCATCTAATGCCAGCTGGCCGCCTCAGAGCTCTACAAACCCTGCTCAGCAACAAGTGAACCATCTACTGTGGACTAGCAGAACAGAGAAACTTCTCTTTCTCTATCTCTTTGCCGCTGCTTCTCACTCGCAATCCCTGGACTAGAAATGTACTACCAACAATCCCTGAGGGGTTTGATAATGTCCTGCCCTGCTCAACAGACTGCCAGTGGCACCCACCTGCTCAACATACCCAACCTGCCTTGCCCACTTGGCCTGTTGCTTGGCCTTGCCATTGACCAAGATGTCTCCTGTGATGCGGCCCACTGTCTTGCGCCCAGCGATCACATCCATAAGAGTGGTCTTGCCAGCACCCTGTATAAAAAAAATATAAATCAACTCAATAAAAAATATGAGTATAATGTTGAGTCAAACAACAATACACGAGTGTAATCTCTCACAGAAGGTTGCACCTGGGGACTGCAGATTAGACTCTAATCCCGAGGGGAACACGTATCTGTGCCAATGGATCCAGTGGAAGCCAGAATCACATGCTGCATGCGGCGTCCTCACATGCAACTTGAAGTTGCAGTCACTGCACCCATTTAGACCCGGCACTGCCACAGGTACACACTTCTCTGTGATAAGTCTGAAGCGGCCAGCAGCTAGGACTCACCGAACCGCCCATCAGACACAACAACTGGCCTGGTTCAGCAAAGCAGTTGACCCCTGCAGAGGAAAACGTCACTGTCGTCAGTTGCACAGAGTGCCCAGCACAGAGGGCTGTACCATATGGCATGGTCACAAGCAGTGCTTTGCATCAGTCCAGCCAATGTTTGTGTCATTCCAGCAGATGGCTGCTCAAGGCACCATGATGCACACCACCAAGCGGTGCCCTATCAACAACAGTGCTAGTCTGTTTGTTGCTGATCAACTTGCTAATACATCTTTTACTACCAAAACTGCGGCTGTGCAAAAAAGGCCCAAACACACACCTTTGAGCAACTCCAGCTCCTTGGGTGCCTCAGGAGCAGTTGACTGCTCAGCACCAGCTGCCCCTGCACCAGCTGCACCTGTCTTGCTGCCGCCTGAGTATGCTGGATTGGGCACAAAGTACTTTAGGTCCCTGACCACCAGTGTGACAGGCACAAACTCACACCTGCCGGCTGTCCCCTCAGGGTGCATACCCGGCCTATCATCATCTGCTGCCATGACTGACATGCCGGAGCCGTATGCTCCTTGCTTGATGGTGATGTGCTGCGCCGCCAACTGCTTGCGGCGCTCAGCCTTGAGGCGTCGCTTCAGGATGTCACGCTCGTCTGGTATCTGTTGAATATGTTGAAACATGTTGACACCGTGTTATTGGATGATATGATAATGATCATCCTGAGGAAGTCAAGGAAACTGGAAAGTCCGGTAGGTCTATGCTGAGAGGCCGATCTCTGGTCATCTCCTGGCAGATTCAGATATTCTTAGCAGAAGGTTATGCATCATGACTCCCTAACTGCATGCACAACAGCTGCTGCCATCTGTGCTAGTACTACAATACTAATCAGCTACAGTATTGTTGATATCTACCACCCCTGCACTTATGCTGATAGCATCAGCATCAGCTTCCAAACAGGCATGCTCTGTGAAGGACTGATGAGAGCTGGTGCTTTTGAATCAGCAGAATCCCAAACACAGAAGCTGTGCAACGTTGTAGAGGGTTGTACACCCACCGATGCCCGTGGTTGCTGTCCACTGTAGTACTTCAAAGCGAAGAATGCCAGTATATTCATGAGCAGTGAGAAGCCTATCAGATATCCCACACCCGCCCAGATCCAGTTGTTGCTGGTGAAGAAGCCAAATGTGTCCAGACCCTCTTCTCCTAGTGTCAGCCCTTTGGGGTTGCCAGGTGCTGCTGCTGTCCAGCGCACCTCGGTCATCTCATTGATGGCAATGGAACGCAGAGCCCAAGAGAAGGGGCTTATGTAGTACGCCCATATCCACCAGCCAGGTATGGATGCTGCAAGTTAGTCAGTTGGCCACACAGAGAACTTTCTTCAAAGGTGCATCAGGGAGGTGTGCAGTTGCAGGGTCACGTTAACTCAAGTTGAGAATGCTGGGGTCGATGCACACAGACAAGATTATAACCAGCTAGGCTTCAGCGTATGGCAAGCATAGCAGCAGGGATGTTCCTGTGAGGACGGTGTCTCTGCTCCCTTCACTTACGTTTAATTATAGCAAAGCCGCTTGTCAAGATGAGGATCAGAATTCCGACACTGCCGTACGCCTGGGCATGTGTGGTTGTGGCTGAGATGGAACCTAGGGCCCTGAACAGTCCTGACATACTCAGGCTAAGCAGGAACATCACCAATAGGTACGTGAAGTAAGCTCCTGCGCAGGATGACATAAAAATGAATAGTCAATCCAATGTTGGGGTACTAATACAAAGAAGGATGGTGGCTATGATCGCATACAACCATACCATACCATACAATGTGGCTCCGGAGGGGCACCACAAAGGAGCCAACATAATCACTCATGAGAGATTGCAATCACACATTGAATCTGACCTTGTGAAGGTGGAGAAAAGCATGCTGACTGCCGGTATGCTGCACTGCATTTATGACAATGTATTACACACTTGCCAGTGGAGTGGGCAGTACTTTTTCAAATTACCATACCATACCATACAACCTGGCCCCAGAGGGGCGCCCCGGAGGAGCCAACATAGTCGCTCATGGGGGGTGAATTGATTATAATGAGATGGTTTTTTGAGAGATGAGGATGTTACACATGGGTACTTTCACCATAGTATTTTCGAGTATACTTACTGCTGTGATAGCAATCTCACCTGCGGTCCGTGTGTAGCCCACCATCCAGTAGACGATGTTAGTGAACAAGAGGCTCTCAATGGCTGTGTTTAGGGCACGGACCTGCAGCAGAGGGGGGGCAACGCAGCGCTAGCATGTATCAGGCTGCAACAGCCATGCTGTTCATCTCTTGAAAAATCATATGCATGGGATGATTCAGAAAAATATAAGCCTAACAACAAGTGCTTTCAATACTCATTGGTATCAGAACTTCAGTCCCAGACATACCAGCTGGCTTTCACAGCATCTAGGATGTGCAGCAACTTGCTGTTGAGCAGACAGAACAGTGCTTACCAGGGCTGTTGCTGTGAGTTCTGCTGATGTTGGCAGGAACAGGTTGTCCCTGTGCTTGTACCACACCCTGCAGCAGCACAACACATGTGTTGTACAACGGACGATCCAATCAATTCTTGGCATGATCTGCTGCATCAGGTGTTTTACATGCACACCGCATTCCTCACATCAGTCAATTGTGTTGTTTTGGCAACACAATCAGGATGAAAAGCGGGCTTGCAGCTGCAGCGCTGAGCTCTCAGTCAGCAGCAAACATCCACCGCCGATGACTGCGACTCGAAGGCTTAGATCTAGATCTAGTACATCCAACAGGTGCAGGATGTTGGTCTAAAGTGACCCACGGCCTGTTCATGATAATCAGCCCCAACTCTGGAGCAGAGCCAAAAGCCAGGAAGACCATGGTGATGAAACTGGCCCCCAGCAGCACACGGACACCGGTGCGGTTAGGTGGGCAGTTCAAGAACAAACTGCCGATCACGAGGCCCATGATGATCACCTACACTCGCACACGCACACACATCTGGCTTGATATGCCGCCTAGCCTATTAATTCACCATACAGTAGCGAGAAGTATCATCACACTTTGGCAGTTGTCCACGCCAATTTGTGTAACCATCACAACGGGACAATTTTTCTAGAAAAGTCTCAACTTGTCATTGCTGCTTGTGGCAAGTGCTGATGTTTCAAGTGCATTACAAAGCAGTGCTGCTTTGTGGCCTGACTGACTTGCTGTGACCTGCTACCTCCAGCACAAATGGTACTGAATGATGTCAAGGCAAGGCATGCTCAAACCAACTCACTTGCATCATCCGAACAGTCAGGAACGCCTTGTTCCTAAGGAAGAGTGTCCACTGCCGATGGGTGGAGAGTTTCAAGGCTGCCAGGTTGTCCAATGCAAACCTCCTTTGCACAAGACCCCGCGGGTTGGCTGCCGAGTGGTCCAGGCCGATCTCAAGCTGCAGGCCAGCAGTTGTACACGGCAAGCAGCAGCAGGGGTTTTACCAGGAAGCAATTTCAGTGCTGCACTGCATGTCTGCCTCCAAGGTGGCATTGTACGAACATTTGATAACATCAGCAGGACATGCTGCAAGCCAGTGCCTCCACCAGTGCTGAGAAACATGATGTAGCAATGCATTGCCCATGGGCTGCTTTTTCTGACCTGAAAAGTTCATGCCGCTGCATTTGAGCATCCTCGTTGAGATGAGACAGTCATGTCATCGCAGTTGCACTTGAATTGCTCTGTAAGTTGATTTGGACGTCCAAAAGGCGGATGAAAATATATCAATCTGGATAACACTCCCAATCGCTGCCAGTGCCGGCCATGTCCTACTGCATGCTGAGCACCACTGCCACTCACCTCCTTTGCCATCTCAATGCCATGCTTGTTGCCGGTACAAAACGCAGCCTGCATCGACTCAGGCGTGCAAAGAATGGGTGGCCTGCCTGTGACTGGATCTAGAGGGGGCCCAGTGATGTCATCCTTGATGCTGGCAGCCAGAGGTTCAGCCATGTTGTGTGCAACAGCCACTGCCAGGGACTGCTGACCCTTGCTCCACTGCTGCTTGAGATCATCACGTGCATACTTCCACTGACCTGTCATGCAGATAGTTTTGCAGTCAGTGACTTGTGGCCAGCCGCTGGGCCAGCTGAAGCCACTGCATGACGGTAATCAGATACACAAACCCTGCTACTCCTGTGTCAAAACCCTTGTATTCCAGCTCATGCCGGACTGTTATGACCCATCAGGCGAGCAAAGAGCACAGGTGATCATACACACCTTGTGGGGTTGTGAGTTCCACCAGCCAGCTCGGCACGTCCATGCGCTCAGGCAGATCAAAGCCCAGCGCCTCAAAGTGCTGCTGTACAGCACTGACAGGACCATGGTAGATGACATACCTGCAACCATCAGCAACAAGCCTCTGAATACTCAACCGGATGCAGCAGCCTGCAGCCTGCATACTATGGCATATCTAAAGGGTTCAAGGGCGGGTGCACCTCCCGGAGTAGTACTGTCATGCAGCTTACATAGTCACATTCCTGCAGCGAACATAGTGGCAAAGTTGCAACAGCACTACTGCAGTTATTCTGTCTATTCTATCACCCAGCCAGCAGTCTGCAGCCTGCTGGGCCAGCCACTATACTTGCCAACACCTACCCTTCAGCCATCAGCATGACATCATCGAACAGCCCCATGACCTCTGGGGGCGGCTGCAGCAGAGAAATCAGTGCCACTGTCTTCAGCACCCCAACCGACTGCTTCAGGAATGTGATGATGCCGTAAAGCGTGGCTGAGTCCAGCCCTGTTGAGATCTCATCCATCATGAGCACTCGCTGGTTGCCCACGAGCATCTCTCCGGAGGTGACTCGCTTCTTCTCCCCGCCACTGACTCCCCGCACCTGCTCACAAGAACAGCATTTGATGTATTGTATTGTATCGTATCGTATTGCACTGTGTAGTATTGTACTGTATTGTACTGTATTATATTGTACTGGATTGTACTGCATTGTATCGTATCATAATGTGATAGATGCTTACATTGGACCTAACGGTGCGGTCTCATATCAATGACTTCACCAATGACAGTGCAGACTCAGGCAATCACAACACTGTTGTGTGCATGATGCGGCCAGCTACCTGCCCAGCAGCCCTAGAGGGGGGTGTGAGGGGATTGTCAATCAGCAACCATACTGTGCACCACGCAAGTACAACTGCAGACAGATTCAGATGCATAATCCAGCGGCCCATGACATGGTGATGATTAGTATGCCTCAATCCAGTTGTCCATCGGCAACAACATTGACAGCGAAGAAAAAAACAACTTGTTTGCTTACCATGTTGTTTCCTATAAGAGTATTACGGACATGAGCCAGGCCCAGCAGCCGCAACACTAGCTCTACCTTGAAGTTGCTTCCATGCAGATTCTGCAAGCGAAGGAGTTCTACATTCGCCTCCTGGTTCAAACCCTGCAGTTTGGCAGCAGTTGAACATTCCTGTAATGCATAAGTAGTGATGTCAACACATAACCGCTGTTGTACAGTTCATCAGACATGCTGTGGGTTGATGAGGTTCAAAAGGACAGGATCTGGCCAGGGGTATGCATTTGAGTATTTCAATCAGCAGGGCTAATGGCAGAACTGCTGTGGCCCGTGAGATACTCAAGTCAAGTTATTCGTTTTTTAAATTCACGAAAATACTTAATAGAATTAAGCAATAGTTATTTATTTACAAATATTTTAATGCTAATTTACTACACAGAGGTCTTTTAGAGAAGCTGCCCAATGCGGAGTCTTGCAGGTCTAAGAGAATTCTCCAATTTGCAGCAGTTACTAGCTCATATATCACCACTCGCCTGCTCATCTGGTGCATGCACAAACCCATTTGCATCCATGATAGCATCTGCAATCTGTGTGCCTTCTGCAGCTTCAGCATTGGACGTTGAAACGCAAGAACCAGCAACAGCTTCAGAGCAGCAGTTTTGGCTGCTGGGCTCTGTGGAAGGAAGTTCCCAGTTACAGAAGCCGCACTACAGGTGCAGGACAGAGAATTGCTTCACAGATATTCAGATACGGCACATGCACTATCCAATGTAACCCTCTACAGCAGACCATTAGGATCTAATAAACAGTAGTATGCAGATCCTGTACAGATGATGCTTTACTCAGGCTACAAACAGAGCAACACCGCATGCTGATGGCACACTGCCAAAGAACCAGGATGCGCAGCTATGCTCATATTCATAGCAACATGGGTTAGGTCTCATACAAGCAACTGGATGCATCATGGCTAGAGCAAACTCTGTGCCGCAGCATCCTCCCATGACTCACATGATATCCTTGAAATCCTGCTTTGAGAAGAAGTCAGGCATCCTGCCACTGCAGGCATGTGCAAAGTCCATAGTCTCTGCCACTGTGAGCACCGGCAGGTGGCGATCATACTGCAGCAGCAGCAACAGCATGGTGTGCCATGAGGGATGACATGCTTGCTGAGCAGTATGCATTCGCTTCACGTACGAATTATCAACGCTGTTGCAAGACTTTTAAGCACAGAGCAGCCACTGGTGATGGGGAGACAGATACCCTTCAACTGCTCAGAACCATCCAACTGCCCCTTGGATAGCAGCGGGACTGCAAGGCTCAGCTCTGCAGTACACTCAGTGCAGCAGTACAGTCAGTACAGCAGTCTGCTGCATCGCTCAACCTACCTGATCCACATACGCAGCAGTACGCTCCACAACAAACTGACTGAAGTCCTTGCCATTGTAAGTCACACGGCCATCAACCTACGTGTAGGCCGCTACAAATGGTTGGTGCAAGTGTTTATGTGTTGTGGGTAGGGAGGCAGCAGCAGCCCATCACTGCGCTTGCTGGGTCTAAGGCTGCATGGTTCATCTTTAATTATCTAGCAGCATACACCACTGGTTGGCTGGCAGCTGATGCCATGCTGTGTTGCTGAGATTGTATCTGCTATTTTGCAATGCAGCAGTCCTGCACATGTGCCAGGGACAGGAGTAAGCGACTCGTCACCTTCAGCATCTTGCTGTTGAGTCTTCCACTGAGTAGCTTCTGCAGGGTGGATTTGCCACTGCCTGGTGATCCGAGCAGCAGCGTCATGGTGCCCTGAATTAGCCATACACAGCATTGATTAGACCTGGGGATTACTTGCATGCACTGTTAGTGACCCACACCTGATGAAGGAGGAATGGATCAAACAGAGGCGCCAGGGGTTTGCAAAAGATGCCGACAGCATGCTGATGTGACATTACCGGTTGCAGGACCCAGTGCTATCACAACATTTTTCGTATGGCTGGTGCGGCATGCGGTTGCAGGAAGTGCAGCGAGGCATTGCTTACTGGTTTCAGTATTCCCTTCACGTCACGAAGGATATGCAGATCCTGGGTTTGGCCACCTTTGGTGAACAAATCCTGCAAGTGCGTAGTTGCTTTCAGCCGCTCAGCTACTCTGACTGAGTCATCTCAAGTGCAAGAGCACCAGATCAGCTCTAGCAGCAAAGGTTGTGCAAAGACGCTTATCGGGACGATGTCCTTGAGCGAGTACAGATGTACTTCTGCACAGGAAGCACTTACCTTTGCCACTTGTGGAAGAACATTGCCCACTGTGGGTATGCCTGCATTGCCAACCAGTGCCTGCACAGCAGAAGGGAGGTTGCCGAGGAATCTGCTACGCTGCGCCAACAGGTAGCTATTAAAAGCAGGGCTTGCCCTGCGGCAGCTACCTGGGTAGTGACGTTCACCCCACGATACTCTACAGTTACAGTTGGCCACTCAACATCATGGGACTTGAGTAATTTGAGAAGACGTGCTGAAAACTGTTCGAAGCCAGCTGGGGCCTGCAGGACTTCATGTGCTAGTTGAGCTGCTTCTTCCTGAAGGGTGGCTTTTGACTGCTTCTGCTTGCGCTTGGCACGCTCAGCTGCTTCCTGCTGAGCTGCTATCACAAGCTCTTCCTGTGGGATGTACGCAGGTGGCAGTCACTGGCAAGCTGGGCTTGTGTTTTGCATGCGCAGCACTTGCAACAGCAGTACCAATGCTGTTATCATGCACTACCATTGCAGTGCACCTTGTCACACAGAACTCACGCTCACATAGCATTTTACTCACTAGGCACTGCTGTGAGGCTATGCTAGGGCGGGCGAGGCTCTCTGGTGCCGCTGGGTACTCTGCTTCAACTACAGTCTCTAGTACTTGAGCAATGGCGCCCTCTACAGAGTTGCGACTGATTCTCCGGTGCTCAGACATAATTTAAGCTGACTGTAGATGGATTCTCGCTGTGTGATTTTCAGCAAGGCCTCTAACAAGGGCCGACAGTGAAAGCCAATACCGGTACGTTCCCCGTTGATCACTCCTCGGCACACTCCATATCAGCAGCAATGTCGTGATTCACATGATATCATCAAATCGATATCATTTTGGCATTATTGACGGGCTCCGGCAGTCCACGATCGTTGTGTGCAGGCCAAAGCCAGGGTTACGAGTGTTTGACCGTTGGATCCATGGCACTTTGGCGACGTAGCTGACAATCTGTCGCCACACCCACTGCTGTTACACCATAATGACATTGTTTGCAGCCTGCTGTAAGCGTGGATGGTGCCCCTGAGCTTCCAAAGTGTGAGGGTCCCTTGCTGCCAACACCCACACCAGAAGATGTTTGGGAGACACAGCACACAGGAACAGCATGGGCCCATGGATAAGCTGAGATATTGCCTCATTCACTTGGCTGTTACATCATAGGCGCCATGAAGTACACATTGTGCTACACTGCCAGGATACTAAGCATGCAGGCCTAGGTCCAGGGTACACCGGTGTCCAGACACCAGACCTGCAGATGGCTGCATCAAATGCTAAGACAGTTCCAGCAGGCTGCCAGCAGTGACGGTGCCATTACGCGGAAAAGAACTCGCACAAGATGCAATTAAACGCAGACTCTGCTAGCCAACATCCAGAACTCCCAGAAACAGCTGAATATGACAATCTAGCACACTCTCAGTGTTGCACAGGGCGCTGGGGACTTTGTATACCAGAGATACACTGTATGGTTGTGGCGCAACCTGCTGGCAGAGTGTTGTGCAGCAGAGGTTTGTTCAAATCAGTAAGTGTGAGACACACTGGCTGGCCTGGACAGATGGCGTCGGCTGCTCAACAAGGCCAGCGCGTTAATCTTGCTAACCTGAATGTGGCAATCATTGAGTTTCTAAACTGCTGCAAAGACCTCTACTTCTGCTGGGGCCAGGACGAGGCTGCTGTACCTGCTCCAGCTGCATCTGCTCAACAACCAGTCCTTAGCATGAGTGAAACCCCACTCTGGTCATGTATGTAGGTATGTATAAGTCAAGATCCACGTCAGCTGCAAGGACAGCACAGACAGTTCAGCAATATCATGGGTTTCAGTAACAGTCAACTTACATACTGGATACTTGAGCTTGAGTTTTAAGCTGAGCTTGACTACAGTCCGCAGCAGCCAGCTGTTCAGCATGTCCGCATCACACCCAGCAGCCACTGCGTTTCTTTGATTGGATGGACGGGACGTCACACACCATTCTTGGGCAGTTGTGGCTGTTATGGTTGAGCATCTCTTGTTGATGTTCCAACGGTACAGTCTCTGCCAACAACTTCAACAATACTGGACCGCTCCAAATCCTCACGAGTACTGTTCATGCGACATATACTAGGCAATTTTTGCTGATGATGCCTACCAGAAACCCTGGAATGCTTCCAGGAAGTCCCTCAGTGACCAAATCTTGATGACCTCCAAAGTCCTCTTCATCGATCCTGCAGCAACCGCACGGTCCCGAGCTGTTCAAATAGTTTAAACAATGCTGTGGTAACTTCTAAGGCATAACACTGCAGAATGTGCACTGCTAGGTGGTGCTTCGTCTGCACTTCATTGTCCTACTGGTGCATCATCACCTTATCAGGTGGCAAGGAGATGTGGCAAGCACATAGTACTGCAACAGCTGCATACCATCAATACGGCTTCTGCCTAACCCTCCAATGCTATACAACTCCTGCCTGCTGCCGAAGTTGACGGGCCGAAAAGTTAGACAGAAGCAGGCACTGCTACTAGTGAGCTGGGTTGCCAGCTCTCACCCGAGTATGCTCTTGTATGTTGCTACTGTCAATACGATGTTGAAGATGATGAACCTGCACAGAAAGAAATGCGGCTAGTGATCGTGCTGCATGTGTGATGCGTGTTGAATCCACAGCAGTGCACCAGGCTTTTGGTGCTGCTTGTACTAGCTGTGGCAACAATGGCCTCATTGGGTCTACCTAGAAAGAGCTGCAACCCACCAGCTGTATCTAGGATGACAGCTTGACACTAAAGACCCTGAAATTCCAACCCGTTTCTAAGCATATCTACTGCTTGCCCTCTGCTCCACTATGTAATGTGGGTTCGCACCAGCCCAACAATATGCTGGTGGAGGCAATGGGCAAGCAATGCTGCACAGTTGGACTCACGAAATGAAGCCCATTAGCCCGGTCATTTGCCCAACGCCCCATAGGATACCGAAGAGGACCGCGATCACTTGCTTGAACCAGTAGATCACATCTAAAAGCTCGTCCTGCAGCAGGCGCACACTTCACTTCCAGCTCTGACTTGCTGGCTATGTAACAGCATTTGCTGACTGCAGACTGAAAGACAGCAGCAACGCCACAGTCACTGGGCGCACCTTCTCCCACTTGGCCGTTTCACCCTGCCTGATTTTCTGTAAGTAGTATGATATTGGCTGACTGGTTACGCTGTCCGCCATTGTTGCTGCACTAGGCCAGTGATGGTTGTTCTTGAGTTCTTATGTGTGCCAGCAAACGCTTGGAGCAGTGCGCTGGTCAACTATGATCATAACATGATCGGCTCTGTGCCTGTGGCAATCAACTGCGCGTCACACAAAGGTATCGCGATGGTTCAGGTAGGGGAGGATGGTTGTACTGATGGCTCTGGCCAGAATCGAGGAAAAGCGTGATTGCAGCCAAGCCAAACTACTGTTCGAGCTTCTGTTTTATGCTGCACTGCATGCCGAAAGGTTTGTGTTCTGTGGGATTTGGGAGTTCTAAGCCCTGTCACTCCCATCGCACTCTTTGTGTGCAGTATCCGTGCTGTTATGCAGCCACATGACATTTTGCTTACGCAATTTACAACATCCTGAATTGTTGACACGGCTCCTTGTGCACTCTGTCCTGACAAGTGTCAGTGAACCTAGTCTACATTCAAGGGGACACCCTGCTGCAGATGCTACGTCAACGGCTTAGATCTACATATTATAACTAACTCTCCCACGCACATGATGCTGGGCGCCTCTAGTCCAGCGAATTTCAGTGATGACGACTTTGAGCTAGTACCGCGCCCTTCAATAGACTCTGACTCACCTTATGGACGCGACTTTGACATTCTGAGTTTGGGAGAGTCTACTGTGCTATCAACGGACAGTGACTGTGAAGACACTCCTCACAGTCCCAGTCGTGCAGCTTCTGCATTGATCGTGGCTCTGGAAGATGTGCATTATGACCAGCTGTCAAACGTAAGCGAAAGGCATCAACAGCACTCAGCTTGCCAGATTGTACACGCATCTATCCACCTTTGGCTCACCATGCACAGTCAGCATACGGCCGATACATTCTCAGATACAACGAGCTACGCACAATGCACAGCAACGCGTGGTGTTTTCTTCCACAGGACCTTCTAAGGGAGGCGTTTGCATCTGCTCAAGCGCCGCTGCAAGGAAATACAGAACCTGTCTGGGTTGCTGCTACACCTGCTTCCAACCCTACCCAAACAGTTGACCCTGTTGCCCCTGAAGTTGAGCCGATGTCAGGACCTTCACTCTCTACCACGCCCGCACCAGTGGCAAACGACACAGCTACAAAACCACCGCCATCTACAGCAGCTACATCGCCAGCTGACCAGAAAACCCTCAGCAACAGCAACTCAGCGCCCTACAGTCCAGCCGCAGACATTCCTACTCGTCCACCACGTGGTGGACGCCCAGCAACTATGCTGCTGCTGTTTGGTGCATATGCTATGTTGCTTTGCACCATCCGCTTGTTTGACTCTGCAGCAGTCCCCACCTTCTCGATGCCTGGTCTGCGCATTCCCAGGACCTGGTTCCAGAACAGCGGCGCCAGTGCTGTCATTTCCAGCAGCTCCACCACCAGCCAGATCTCCCCAGTCACCTCAACCTCTAACACGACTGCTGTTCAGACAACACCAAATGCAGTGGAACCAGCGGCCACCTGCAACAAAGTGCAGGTCGGGTACATGCACAAGGCAGCAACCGAAGCACTGGCATTGGGTGTCTGTGCTGGTGAAGTCCCCTCGCAAAGCCCCAGCAGCACCAACAACAGCAGCAGCAGTGGTGACAGTAACAGCATGAAGACAGGATCAGCTGTAAACCTGCTGTTGGCTTGCCCAGTCTGCAGAGCGCAGGGCCAGTACAATGGTGCATCAGGTGAGCCAGAGCAAGGTGGCAGCAAAACCAGCGTCGTGTCTTTGCACTCTGTACAAGAGAAGTATTCTTACTTGCTGGTGCTTCTACTTGTCCAATTCTCATTGTCACAGGTGAAAAATGCTGTATTTCTAAGTAATGTGTGTAATCTGTTGCACAAACATCAAGTTTGCTTAGAAAGCAGAACAACAAACAATCAGCGTTAACAATCATGTGTACGCATCCTGTAATCTGTAATACGCCAAGAGAGCCCTCGTTTCATTGTTTTATTATCAAGATCACAATTGACCTGAAACATATGCAAACATGAGTATGCAGTCACCCAGTTGACCCTGACAGTTATATCCGGCAGCAAACGTTGGGCCCTTTTACCTACACAACAGCATGAGACAGATATGCAAGCTGCTCAGTTGTTGGGTGGCTTCCATGGCATGATGCTTGTGTCCAAATACACATGACAACTACTTGAAAATGCAGCAACAGGTTTAATAAGTTTTTTGTTCTTCAATAGATTTATGTTTGTTTGTATGTGTCTACTGTGTGTCTTTCTGTCTGTTGGTGTCATCTATTGTGTCAATCATTGTATCAATTCGTGTGTATTATTGTGTCCGCTCCAGTTCGTTCCATCCAGCTGTGCCCCTCTGTGATGAATTTATCTGAACTGTCCCGCAACGTGTGTTGGTTTCTACAGGCGACGTGAAAGAGAGCAGAGTGGACAGGGCAGCACTGCCATTCAACATGGCTGCATCACAAAACCCCACCTGCCAAGCCACTGCCAACAGCAGCATGCACAGCAAATCACCTGCCGCCACGGCCCCAGCGCTTCACCCATCCCAAGCATCATCATTAAAGCCTGTCCCCAGTAACAACACAGCTGCCAACTGGTTGCTGCAGCACCTGTGGCCCTGCCAGACAGCCAAGCTGCAGCAGCAGCAGCGCAGACAGCGTGTGCGGCAGCAGCAGCAGCAGAGCATGCGGAAGCTTCTGCAGCTGTACCCTGCACTGCCCAGCAACACTCAGCTAGCAGCATACACTCCTCGACCTCTCCTGTCCCACCACGCCAATGATTACTATGATAAAAATACTATTCATCATCATCAGCAGCAGCAGCAGCAGCAGCGTGGTGTCGTTGACAACACCAGCATCAGGATGCAACCGCTCAATCAAACTGCTGCTGTTGCTGGTCCCGGCGGCGTGGCAGCAGCAGCAGCAGCAGTGGTGGCAGCAGTAGTGAGGCGTATCAGCCAGCCTACTAGGCCAGTGCCACCCCTGTACTACCCAGCACCCCCCTGCCTCACATTAGGGAGCCTCAAGATGTCATCGGGTGAACTTACCGCTGCCCAGGCTGCAGCAGGCTTCAAGACAGGAAACCCCAAGGTCACGGGTTCAAACCCGGCCTCTGGCAGTGGCGTTTCCGGTGGGTTGACACTGCCAATGCTCCCACCTCTGGCGTATGCACCCCCGGCACCACCCCCACCACCACTGACAGCAGCAGCAGCAGCAGCAGTGCATGCTGCAGGAATCGATGGCGTAGCTACTGCTGCTGCTACCACTGCAGCAGCAGCAGCAGCAGGAGGAGGAGGATTGACACTCCCAATGCTCCCCCCTGTCTGCAGCACAAAGCAGCAACAGCAGGGACAATGGCGATGTGGTAGCATCGTTGCCAGCAGCAGCAGCAGCGGCGGCGGCGGCGGTCTCACGCTCCCAATGTTGCTTCCCATTTCTTGTAGAACATGTGCAAATGAGCTGCAAGCTGTGGGACAGTCCACCAGCCTAGGGATCGCAGCCAGGGCTTATTATACCCTGCAACATGTCTATCACACACCAGTCCAACAATTGTCACAGCAGCGGCAGCATCAGCAGGAGAAGGAAGCTGCCCTGCAAACTGTACAGTTGTCTGGCAGCAGCAGAAGCAAGCCTCTTGCAGCAATGCAGCTACCTGACTGGGCAGTAGCAGCCATTGCAGCTGCTTCCAGCAATAACAGCAGCAGCAACAGTAACAACAACATCAGTGATGGAGTAAGACCAGGGGGTAGGGCGTCTGCTTGGGCTTCTTTTACGAGTATGCCACCCGCTGCATCTGCCACCCAGAGCGCGGCGGCGGTGGCTGCCGCTGCTGCTGCTGCTACTACTGAGGAGAACAATGTATTCAACAAACCCCCTCACAGCCCAGAAGTTACAGCAGCACAAGGTCTGGGATATCTTTCAGACTCTGCTGATCAGAATCCAGCAGGATTCACATCCAGCAGCTTGACCGTTATTCATCTGTTGTATAAGTTGGGTTTAGCCGCCAGCGAGGCTCAGTCTCCGCTCAACTCCTTGCTGCGGCTGCTAGCAACAGCACGTGGCAGGAGCTTGCTGTGCAACATGCCTCCACACAGTGGGGACTTTGGCAGCAGCGGTGGTGGCAGCAGCCGCAGCAAGCCTCAGCAAGTGTTTGTAGCCATTGATGCTGCTGCAGCAGCTGCCCGGAAGCTTCTGGGCCTAAGCAGCCAGCTGCAGGCAATAACTGAGACAGCGGCAGAAAGTTCACAGTCAAGTTCCTACCAGAGTGGTGAGGGACCGCATCGTGAAGTTCAGCATGAAGTTCAACAGGCGTGTTTAGCCATTGGGCTTTCACATCATGAAGTCCAGGTCAGGCTGGCAGCAGCAATGTTGAAACAGATTACAGACGTCCACACCCATGATGTTGCTGTTACTGCTCACACAGCAGCAGCGGCAGCAGCAGCAGTGATGGCAGCCCCTTCAAGTCCTGCAGATGTCAAACAGCTTTTTGGGGGTGCTGGTTATGAGCAGTACCTCCCATCAGCAGTGCAACCCACCAAAGGCAGCAGCAGCTGCAGTGGAAGCAGCCACAAGCTGCATTCATATGCTGGAGCTGTGGGTGTGAGAAGTTCATCTTTCCCGCAGCAGCAGCAGCAGCAAGCCCTGCAAGCATACCCCAGGCTCAGCACACCACCATCCACAAAATCGGCTTCTAAAGCTCTGCCCGGCAAATTCCTGAGAAGACGACATCCTACCGCTCCTGCTACTGATGCTGCTGATGCTGCCGGTGTGACAGAGGGTCACTCCAACAGTGGGGCTTATGACATGCTCAGGTTGCTAAACCCTGGTTGGGATCAGGCTAGTACCCTGGCAGCAGCAGCAGCAGCAGGAGACCTCAGCCAGACAGCGAGTGAACTGCAGGAGCTGTGCCAGCAGTTCAGATTGGCGATTGCTGCTGCTGCTGCTGGTGATGGTGACGGCACCGGCATTGCCAAGAATGCTGTTGAGTTTGTGGCAGGTACCAATGCCTCAAGTGGGCTGAATCTAGGTCATGCAAGGCTGCATTACTTTGCCACCGACTGATTGACACACGTATTTCCATCCCTCAACAAGGCACTGACTGTCCTATTATGCGCCTGACAGCGCCTGCATTACAGCATCCGTTGTGTATGTCATCATTGACGATGTTCTGCTGCGTCCTGCGTGCACGACTTTGAACTTCTTGTGCTGCCTAACCTTGTACAGCTTGTACAGTACCACCTGTTTTTGTAATTTGAATGAAGCCAGCAGGCCGCTTTATCAAAGTTTGAGCCTTGCTAAGTTGGTGCCAGCGTGATGGTCTACCGCTGGGTATATATTACCATATCGTACATACCGTAAATACCATACATACCATACATGTGTTTATGTACCATATAAGTTGTAGGTTACAAGGTCCTGCTAGGCTTGAGACAGGCTGGTGGAGGTTTTGTGCCCTCACAGTAATGATATCAGCTCTGGACAGAAGTGGCAGGGGAATCAACTGCTGATACCCCAAAGCCGAGTTGGTTTTGGGGGATGCAGTATGGCATGCTACAAAACCCACAACCAACTCGGCTTTTGGGTAGTTGCATGCGCCAACCCTCTTACCCTCAGGACAAGTTGTGTACTGCTCTTGCAATGATTATGTCTGTTGCTTTGCTTATCAGCTTGCATGGTGAGTGGTGCCCAAGTGGTGTATCTCTGTCTTACGTAACACTTCACATGATGTGACTTCATGTGAAGATGTATGTTGTACATCAGAATTCCAATTAGCACGGGTGCGGTTTTAGAACCCTG
Organism: Coelastrella sp. MACC-549; assembly: GCA_018290735.1. Lineage (NCBI taxonomy): Eukaryota > Viridiplantae > Chlorophyta > Chlorophyceae > Sphaeropleales > Scenedesmaceae > Coelastrella > Coelastrella sp. MACC-549. The sequence goes on along the minus strand of JABEVS010000005.1, from coordinate 530,970 downwards.
AGGGTGTTTTGGGCCTAGACATACTAGATGTATAATGATGTCTGGCATGATGGTCTTGTGCTCTCATGATAGTCACTTGGCTGAGGCTGTGCTTGACTTGCTGACTAGTTAATCCAGTTGCATTGTGTACTGCATGAAAACGGTTTTCACTGTGGTGGTGGTACTGGTGGCCTACTTGCAGTGACGACTCGGAGTTGTACTTGAGTTTCTTTGCAATGCACATTATAATTACTGTTGCATAGACATGCAACAGTCTATCCCTTTTATATGAGTGGCTTTTCGCTGTGACTGTGGTTGCCATGATCCGTGGTGTTCAGGGCTATAATGCAGCTTGTTGTCATAGCAGTGCTGGCTCGATGGTTTTGGACTGGGCATGGGCGACAGCATAAGCCTCAGCCCCCAATGATTTTGCAGTCCAGTGCAGCTATTTCTGCCTTGCTGCCAACACTGTTGCAGCAGCCGGGCTGTGGCACAGCACTTTTTGGCAAGATGAACCAGAACTTCACTGAATAATGATGAGACTGATGTCAACTTCTCAGTGGGTGGTCAGGGAAGGGGGGGGGGGGGGCCGAACCAGGACTTTTTAGCGGCTTGCCGGGGTGGGGGCCTTGCCACAATACCTGCGGCAGGTGTTGTTGGAATGCGTAAGCATGACACAAAAGTTCTGGCAGCTATAGCTACTAGCTATAGCTACTAGCTTTATAGTATAAAGCATGAGTTGATCGGATGGAGCAGAAGGTTGCTTGTAAAAGAAATTTAGCCATGCAAAAAGTTGAGATGCTATGGCAACTGCGCTGACATGCGTTTGGGGCGCCACCCTGGTATGATGCTTGCCAAGCCGCTTGGCGGCCTGCTTCGGCTGTCCTGGCTGTCCATCCAGCTGCCACCGACTTGCTTGTTAAAAGAGATAGAGCTTGCTTGTGCCACATGCGGCATGCTACTTCGACCTCAAAGCAGATCTGCAGTCACTGCAGACCCATGGTGGATGTTTGCTCGGCAGGAGTCTGGCAATCACCCAGTGAGTCGTGTAGCGGTGCTCAGCAGTGCTAGTCCCAGGCCAAGCTTGGCGCCTTACAGGCTGCAGTAACAACCCATCGTTTAAATTAAAACCTTGAAAGGTCATAGTTGTTAAGAGTCTTTAAGCATTGTCACAAGTAGCCTGTTATGAGATTGCCAATCTCGCAGCCTGAGACCCAGTCCAGTGGACAGCCGGGGCAGGTACCAGCACCACACACATATGGCGCCGCAAAGCATGTCAGTGCAATTGCCATTGCATATTAAAGTATTGCATGGCTCTATCTTATCTACGCGCAACAGCGATTGCCAGAATCAAACAGGTGAGACACTACAGTTTAAGCTCACATGTGAGAACCATAGACCTGTGCGTGCTATGTACCCGAATATACAAGTTGATTGTGGGCGCCTTTCCTTGCTTTCAGGTGAAGCATTGTTGAACGCCAGAAGCTTCCAAAAAATGGCGCGCGTACTGCCCCGACATTACTTTGGAATGGGAAAGTGGACACCGATCACCATCTCAACAAACATGTAAGGATTGAATGATGTGCATGAGTGCAGTTCCGAGCCTGAACGCAAGTATATGTGGTGTAACTTGGGGGCTACTATCGCACATGGCACTCAACAGCCTGCCAGCCCTGACCTATGATGCTTCATACTTGCTGTGCATTTCAAAAGCAGACGCCGATCGTGCGCAGTGCCCTTACAGCTGTTGAGGGTTTAAAACTCGCCAGCACATTTTGACAGGCGATGGAACAGCCTGTCATTACAGCTAAAGCAGCTCGGCCAGCTCAATCATCATCTTCTGTGCTTACGGTTATAAACCTTTGCAGCTACAGATCAAAGCCGGCAGCATTCCAACCCTTCAAGTCCGACCTCCTGGCATTTCTATCTGTGAGGTGAGCACATCGCAGGCTGAACAGCGCCGCATCCACTTTACTTACTTGCTAGTAATCAATTGATCCAGCAGTTAGGGCTGCAAAACACAGCCACCTTGTTATCCACTTTGATGGCCGCAGCGGTACTTGATCTGCTTTGCAGCAGCTTACATAAGATCAAATACTCTTGAAGACAGCATATTTACAAGATCGTTGCTTCGACTACAATCAACGCGCATTACATAGTGCTAGCTGTACTTGTCAGACATATCCTCCCGGACGCGCATCACCTGCCGTACACCCTTTGAAAGGGGTTGTTTTGTTCTGCTGAATCTGATGCGTGCTGTGATGCAGGCAGAATGCGCACATCAATGATCTCGGTGGCCCTTGTGGGGCTGCTGAGCATGGCTATCGCAGCAGAGGCACAGACAACCTCAGGTAAGGACAAGTGATGATAACAAACATCGTCAGCTTGTGTTCGCAAAGGGACCACGACAGACAGCAGTCCATCTGGACACCTGTCAGCGCCATGTACCGGCCACCTAGTGATCGATGGCAGCAAAAGCATATAGCTCCACTCTCACTTGATTAGTGAGCCTGAGACATATGCACACGCTTTGTGTCTGCCGCTGCGCCGGCTGTAACACAACTCTACTCACAACTGAACTTTTAGTCTCGGGGATTTGCAGCTGTGAGCGCAGCAGACGGTTTCTCATGACCGTGACAGCTATAACGGAAATTCTTGCAGCGGGTGCACCCTGTATCATCTCTGGTCAATGGTCCAAACGCTCTGCAGCAATACTGGCTGATGCCAGTGAGTCATCAAGCCAGCCGCATTTTTTTTGCTGCTGTGTCACTGGCTCACACGAGCTGATACTGCTTTTGGTCGTCTACAGGCAAGGGTGTCTCAATCAGCATTGGCAAGGGCCAGGGTATTAATGTTCAGGCCAGCAAGGCAGCAACAGCAGCAACAGCTGAGACCAAGACCATCTCCCTGGGCAAGGGCGCTAAGTCATTCCAGCTGCCCCAGATTCCCATGCCCCAGATCAATGTTGTCAAGAGTGCCGCTGCAACAGCACCCGCAGCAACAGAAACCAAGACCATCTCCCTGGGCAAGGGATCAATCAGCATTGGCAAGGGTGCAGCACCAGCAGTGACAGCACCAGCAGCAACAGAGACCAAGACCATCTCCCTGGGCAAGGCTGGCAAGTCCTTCCAGCTGCCTCAGATCACCCTTCCTCAGATCTCCAAGCCCACCATTGTCCTCCCAACCATCCCCAAGCCTGCATCAATGTCCACCGGCAAGTCTGCCTCCGTTTCAATCAGTGCTGGCAAGGGCCGCCACCTTCTTGGTGGCAAGGGTGACAGCGCAATGGTTGGCCTCATCACCGGCGTTGCTGCTCAGTTCGCCAAGGGCAAGGGCTCATCCACCAACACAGCAGCAACCACCACAGTGACAGTAGCCAAGCCAACTGTAGCAGTCCAAGCAGCTGAGACCAAGACCATCTCCCTGGGCAAAGGCGCTAAGTCAATCCAGCTGCCCCAGATTCCCATGCCCCAGATCAATGTTGTCAAGAGCGCCGCCGCAACAGCACCCGCAGCAACAGCAACCAAGACCATCTCCCTGGGCAAGGGCTCAATCAGCATTGGCAAGGGTGCAGCAACAGCACCAGCAGCAACAGTACCAGCAGCAACAGTGTCAAAGGCTGCATCAGTGTCAGCCAGCCAGGGTGCCACCAAGTCTGCCTCTGTTACAGTGAATGCTGGACAGGGTCGTCACCTTCTTGGTGGCAAGGGTGACAGCGCAATGGTTGGCCTCATCTCAGGCATTGCTGCTCAGTTCGCCAAGGGCAAGGGCTCATCCTCCAACACAGCAGCAACCACCACAGTGACAGTTGCCAAGCCAACTGTAGCAGTCCAGGCAGCTGAGACCAAGGCCATCTCCCTGGGCAAGGGCGCTAAGTCAATCCAGCTGCCCCAGGTTCCCATGCCCCAGATCAGTGTTGTCAAGAGCGCCGCTGCAACAGCACCCGCAGCAACAGCAACCAAAACCATCTCCCTGGGCAAGGGCTCAATCAGCATTGGCAAGGGTGCAGCAACAGCACCAGCAGCAACAGTACCAGCAGCAACAGTGTCAAAGGCTGCATCAGTGTCAGCCAGCCAGGGTGCCACCAAGTCTGCCTCTGTTACAGTGAATGCTGGACAGGGTCGTCACCTTCTTGGTGGCAAGGGTGACAGCGCAATGGTTGGCCTCATCACCGGCGTTGCTGCACAGTTCGCCAAGGGCAAGGGCTCATCCACCAACACAGCAGCAACCACCACAGTGACAGTTGCCAAGCCAACTGTAGCAGTCCAGGCAGCTGAGACCAAGACCATCTCCCTGGGCAAGGGCTCAATCAGCGTTGGCAAGGGTGCAGCAACAGCACCAGCAGTGACAGCACCAGCAGCAACAGAGACCAAGACCATCTCACTGGGCAAGGCTGGCAAGTCATTCCAGCTGCCCCAAATCACCTTCCCTCAAATCCCCAAGCCCACCATTGTCCTCCCAACCATCTCCAAGCCTGCAGCCACCGCTGCTGCCACTGAGACCAAGTCTGTGTCCATCACAGCCAGCGCAGGCAAGGGGGCCACCAAGTCCGCTTCATTCTCTCTGGGCAAGGGATTGTAAGCAGCTCCAGCAGCAATAACAGCCTCTGCAGCACACTTGCAGCAGTAATGGCAGCTGCGGTGGCAGTGACAGCATTGTCACAGCAGCATGATCGCAGTGCAAAGCGGTTGTGAGTGTTGTAGTGTGTACGGTGTTGGACTTCACCCGAGCAACTGGTGTCTTGTGGGTAAATTATAAGAGTGATGTATTGCCGCTGCACATCAGATGTGTGACCTTCAAGTGTAGCTGATGCCTTATGTTGGAGCTGTCATTGTATGTGCTGTCACGCCATGGGCATTTGCCTAGCCAACTTCTTGGCATGGCTGTTGATCAGAGTTTCACAGAGTGGTATGCTGTTATGCCACAGCTTGTGCCCGGCACCAAAAGACATATCTGAGCTTCTGGGATTGACTTTGGCAACAGAGGGGGCACAGCGTATGATTTGGAATCAAATCACTCATGGTTTCTTTGTGTTTCATGTTGCACACCAAATTACCAAAGGCTTGAGTTTTTCTAGCTTTTCATGGGAAGTTCAGTGCTGGCTAGGGGCAAGTGGAGGGGTTGGATGCATAGCTGCTGCCTGAGTGGGCTGAGAACTAGTGTGAGCTTTTGTGTTGCAAGAATGTTGCAATCGGCAGCAATGTGATTAGACGCATTCATTAACACTATTTGAATGCAACTGTAGCATCTGAACAGCATGGCAGCTCTTCCAGGGCTTACAGTGCTGTAACCGAGAACTGGAAAGTTCTCCTGTGGTGTGTGCTGCGGCTTACTTGATGACTCAGTACCTAGGATTGTCTAGAGCTGTAAAGTTCTGCTGTAGGCTGCACAGTGTCTGTTTACTGCAACCTGTTTGATGATCCACATCACTATGCTTGTCAGCAGAATGGCGTATATCACTCTGCAGCAGAGGGCCTTTGCTGCTGCTGCTGAACCCACTCAGCCTGTGCTGATTGAAGAGTTTGCTGATGTTCATTGTATGCACTGGCTGCCATCACCCATCATACAATGCATGATTGATTGGAGTGTGATCATCATCATTCGATAATTCAATTCCAGGTTGGTGTTGTTGCCAACAACTCTCAATGAGAGTTCTGCATGACGTTGATAACTTTGTCAGACAGCCATCCTGATGCCTCTGGTGGTTTATATCCCATAAGCCATAGCCTAGGACAGCCTGCTGCCATGGCCAGTGATGGTACCATGTTATTGCCAGCCAGCTTTTGTTCAATATCATGATGTTGACCGTGACACAGCAGCCAACAGTTGGCTGTAAATAGGATGGATTGTAACGTCCGAAAAACATCTTACACGGGAAGGTAACAGCTGCTGGCCGGGAGTCATGCAGGTTGCACTACGTAGTGTATACAGGCACAAACTGTACAGTAGCTGGTGATTAGTACTACTAAGACGGCGCCACCCTGGTATGATGCTTGTGCCTGCCTCGGCTCAGCCAGCTGGAGTCCATCCAGCTGCCCCCGATGTCCTCAGAACACCTAGTTGGTGGCACCGAGTATCACCTACATGAAGGAGGAGCCATAATTTCGAACTATGCAAGTTGCATTCATATCTAATGATTTCTGGTCACTTCATAGTGAGGATTGGTTTGATTGTGTTGAGGAATATTATGTGGAATTATACCCCCCATGAGCGACTATGTTGGCTCCTCCGGGGCGCCCCTCTGGGGCCAGGTTGTATGGTATGGTATGGATTTGATATTCTCCAATGATTACTCGAATATATAGGTTAAAGATGGGCCAGTCAGCCGCTGGTGTTCTGTTGCAGGGCGCCGCAGCCTCCAGGCTGGAGGCTCCTCCAGACAGTTGACTGTGCATACAGCAACACAATCTAGCTCTTTAGCTGTTGTCTGCGGCAGACGTCTGTCCAACAACATTGTTAACAACAACATGCCATAACCATGTATGCTGGCCAGCAGGAGCATAGTGCCTTCAGAATTTGTCGGTACAAATTCTCACAAAGTAATTAAAACTTCTAACGAGCCCCTTCCGCTTTGCAGCTGCAGCTCTCTGTCGCCCCACCGACGGATCTGCCAGGCAAAACTGCTTCAGTTCGGCAGTGACTACTTGGTGAAATTGCTGCTGACTCAGGCCTTTAAATCACAAGGCCTTCACTTGCAGCAAGGATGTGCATGAAGCTACATACTAGATCACAATATATATATATATATATATATATATCTATATATATATATAGATATATAT